>DWNE01001222.1:0-22946 GCA_018249875.1 Cecropterus toxeus | reverse complement strand
TAGTGTTCGCATAAGGGTCAGAAAATTACATAGGCTACTTTTTATCCCGAAACAATGTACGGGCGAACCATATGCTTTAAAAGAAAAAAAACGAGTTTAAGCGCATTTGAGGAATCAAATTGGATTGTGGCGTCGTTGCTTGAGTCGGAAAACGTTCGGTTATATATATGTCACATTACTTTTTTTTTAAACGCGGGTGAAACCGCGGGTTCAGCTAGTACATTAATATAAATGGTTCTAACTTGTTCCTCAACAGCAGAAATATACTTTTGATCAACCTCTCATTTTCTGTTTGGTGTCCATTATAAATGTGCAAGGGCGCTTTTGGGTTCTTCACATTAAATAGGCTGCATGATCTTCCGTTCATCATTCTACATCGTTATTAAATTTTATCAGATTACAAAATGTTTTAAATTCCAATATTTTCTTTAATCATATAATCAGAGATAAATGTCATTAATAAAGTGTTTTATTGATATTGAATTTATAAGTGGTAATTAAATAAATAATAGGTAATTTCTACTAACATTAATAATTAATAATGAATTTGAAAGCTATGTTTACTTTTAAATAACTTACGTTCTAATCACAAAATAATAGCGATATTCAGTCATAGCTCATAAGATATAATATGTCAAATATTTACCTTCGATTATTTAATAACGTTCTGCTTGTTTGCGCATTAAGCCAATTACTGTGGTTATTTCGATATCAGACGATATTATGTCGTAAGAGTACCTGGGCTGCCGGAGGCTAGTAATATTGTAGGTAATAACGGTATTAAGTTAACCGTGGATAAAGTTAAGTGAATTTATGAAGTAGATACCTTTATCAATATATTCGGTACTGGCATTATTTTCTTCCAACGACAGCCACAAAAAAAAAAGATTATTTTTCGGATCTTTAATAAATTTTACAAACTCCATTTTAAACCTGTTCTTGAGTGGTAGTCATATAAATGGTTACTGCCGCCCAAAAACATCTGTAAGCATCTTCATATAGAACAGGGGTTATATCTGACGTCAATCACTAATGTGTTGCCACTCCCTAGGACTAAGATTATCAACTCATATTTTAGTGATCCCTCCACCGAAACGCAAGAACTGGTTCGCTATAGATGTGGCGGTGGTACCTCCCCTGTCGTAGTACTCTGGTTCTACCACCTGGTAAATGTATACTGTGTAATGTAGTTTCAAAAAATCGGAAGTGCATGTCAGTGGACGCCAGATTTGTAAATGAAAGGCCATTAATCCCAGTCCGAAATTAATCTCTGAAGGTATGTACTGTACTGTCGGTAGGTACTGTCTGAAGGTGATCCTGAGGACTTCGATAGAACGCCTCATACAACTGATTCTACTATTAGGTTTTGTGATGGTACGGTCGTTCACAAGACCTGAGACGCCATATTCCTTCTACTACTTTTTATATTATATAGTAACAATAACTATACAATTAACGTAAAAATAACATTATTTTTTGTTACATATGAGCAGTGAATAAGTCCAGGTGCATTGAAACCATTTAATTTACGTAGAAAGATAAAAAACGTTTTATGTATCAACTGACCCTTAAAATTATACAATTTGATATGTATAATTTATACACTACGTTAGTTTCGCGACTTTCAACCTTCGTCACATATCTTTAGAGTTTATACAGTGGGTTCCACTAACTATAACACTATCTAATTGTCCGTCCGTCCCTCGGGATATTTAAATGTGATTTCAACACTAAAGGGGCGGTTTGAAAAATGAGAAGTGCATTTGATTTGAACCCAATCTCAGTCGCACCCGCCTGTTCATATTGCAAGCCAATTAGTCACTCTATTATTTGTCAAACGACCATTTGGAGGGTAGTTCGACATTCGAAATTTAAAACGAGCATGTGTGTAATGATGGTACATATGTTGAACTAAATCTGTTACATTTTTAACGTTCTGTACCCAAAGGATAAAAAGGATTACTAAGTCCATTTGTCCGTCTGTCTGTCACCAGGCTGTACCTTATAAACCGCTATAGGTAGAAAGTTAAATTTTTCATTGATGTATTTCTGTTGCTGCTATAACATTTATTTATTTATTTAAACTTCATCACACCTTAAAATATGGTACGAAAAGCGGACTTAATGCTAAAAGCATTCTCTACCAGTCAACCATCGAGCTACGCAGAAAACATGCAAGGCGGTACATGATTATATAATAATAGAAATAATAGGTACTATAACATAAACAACATAATAGAAACAAGATTGTTTTTTTTTGCCGTTTTTACAGGTCCGAGTCGCGAGTTGAATTTGACCGGTTTTTTTTTATTTTAAGGGATAACACACAATAATGAACAAAATAATGAAACAACTCAGGCACCTTCAAAATTACCAAAATTCTGATTAAATTGTTACCGTTTTTAGTGTTTTGGAAGCGGAATTCTAAATTAGCTGAACTCGCCTAAAGTCAAAAGTCTGCCGCCGACAATGCCAAAGGTAATATTTACGGTTTCCATATTTTTAACATAATATAGCTCTGAACATACATTCCTACCACTGTATACTACCAGCTGGGAATCACGAAAATTTGAAGATCAAAATATTTCATACATGGATCAAGTGAAATACTAAATACTCTAACAGCCCTAGGAAGGTCACTGCTAGATATATACTTTTGATAATGCTGTACTAGTCACCGCGTTTGGCTTTACGGGTTAATAAATGCAATAAATGAATGACTGAATGACTCTACCCACCTTCGGTTATCTTCTTTAATTGACTTCTAGAATCTACTAGAACACGCTATACTCTTTTAGGCTCTGCTAAAGCAATAATTACTAGAGCTATTGTTAGCACAACTAGTTCCAACGTTTTAAGTGTAGACCCGAAGTCCAGTAGGTGAGGTTCGCAGCTTCGTATCCACTCATACATTAACAATTTATGTTATATTAAATTAGCATTATTATTGACCTTACGCGTATCTCACGTCCCTTCGCATTGTGATGCAAATGGAAGGGCGTTCTGTTGTCCTGTTTGTTTGTTTTATTTGTTTGCTGTTTTGTTCGCGGCGCAGCTGCGGTGTGCAGTGATCGGTACAACAGTGTCGGTGGGCTTACTATTGTAGTCGAGCGAATGACTGTGTAAAACATCAAAGAAAACAAACAGTGTTTTACTATACAGTAGTGTATTTTTTAAATAAAACCCGTTATTTTCATTTGTCAGAATTGAACAGTTTCCAGAATGTAACCAGTGTGTCACTTGTAATTGACTAGAGATATATTACAGGAGTTTTTTTTTTAATCTTAAACTTGCTCTATTACCGGTTTTTAACAGGATTTTGTAATATTTGTTGTATAACATTAATTCCGGTATTATTTTAAACATTTTTCGTTTAGACTTGACGTTCAATATGCATTTTGAAAATTACTCGATTATTTTAATAAGGAAACACTGTTAAAAGAACAAATCAATTCTTGTATACAGTGATAAAATTTACATCATGAATAAAAAATCTATAATTCTATCCCTATTGCTCATAAAGTAGGCTAGGGGAGGTCATAACAACCACCTTCGAAGCAAAACATTTTCAAGGAACATTTAAAACAAGAAATATTTTTATTAATTTTAGCTGTTGGGTTTGAACAGAAACGGTTCATTTATAATTCATTTGCGTTGTGTTTCTTCGTGAAACAAATTTCAAACTTAAGCCCCGCAAATAGGGAACAATCGGTGCGTTCACGCGTCAATAATAAATGAAACAGAAGTGTGGTGCTATTCCGTAAAATATGAACACGAGTTTGAATATTGCTACATTAAACGCTTCGGAAAACTAAAATTTGTCATAATAATTTCTGTTACATGGCTGGACACGAACCTTGTAACATAGCACGTTCTTAGAGAAAGGTTTAAATTGCACTGCAAACTGCAGAGCAAAGTCAGTAACAGTATAAAGCATGCAAGTCGTTTGCATTGACCGTAGAATCATATAAATATTTTTTTTCTTATATGCCAAAAGTCTGTAAAATGGATTGAAATTGATTTCGGGTTTTGTATCTGAAATCTTTAATATATGTTAAACGACAGAACTTTTATAACTACTCTTATATTACTATTCTTATATGATAGGTGTTCTAATCCTACACAAGAAAATTATTCACATTAATTTGAGTTTGTTATTTACCCGAGAATTCAACTTTCAAGATTATAAAACGATTTATCAGAATAGGACGCCTGAAATGAAATCACCTTGTACGGTTTATTACATAAACATTTGTGAATTTTCAAAATAAAACGTTTCACTAACGATTAAAAATTTATACAAAAAATCCTTGTTTAACGCTTGCATTGTAATTTTCTTTTCAGCATGCAATGTATAATTACAGTTAGTCTGTAATAAGACTTATTCATATTCGGTAGAGTGAATTATGTTTTCAAAAGTGTAGCAAACGCAATCCACATATTGGTAAGTGTCCACTACTGCCTATGGACATCTTTAAGCAACTTCTTACAGAATAGAACTTTGGCTGAAGTCAATCACAGATACGTTGACATTTTTGAGGACTCAGATAATTGCTTCATATGTAAGCGAGCCGACAATTGCACCTTTCAACATAACGCGAGATTGGCTTTACTTTATAAATACATAGGTCGTACGTCCCTAGTTGTAACTAGTACAAAATTTTGGTTATATATAAAATAATGAGACAAATTGGTTCTTCATTATAACAATTAACAAAATTGTCTACGGAATTTATCGTTTATCTAATAACCTACTGAATAACTTGTAACTCTACTTGTAACATTTGAAAAAAATGTTTGTAAAAGACGCCATCGAAATCTGTCATAAAACGAGTAAGCAAAATAAAATAAACATTGATCATTAAATAAAAGAAGTAACCCCAATACGAAAGTTTCAAAAAAGGAAACGACATTTTTAATTCTTTAATTTGCAATCACAAAGTTCGTCACAAGGATTTTTAAAAACGAATTACGGATCAAAACAGGGCACACACAAAGGGTAACACTAAGTTACCCCTTTGAGGGGTGTTTTTTGGACGAGGTCATTGTTCTGGGATCCGAACTCGTTCCACTGAGGGTCCTATTCTCTGAGTTGCAGCAAATAAACGCGATTGCGACCGGCATTGTATAGAAGATATGAGAACAAGTGGTCAGTGAGGCGTAAAGTTGTGGGTCACACACCCCTTCAGATTAGTGGCGTTAGCTTATACAAATGATATGTTCGGTTAAGCCAGGGATTCCCAAAGGGTTCTTAAAGGTGTGTGAAGTCTACCAATCCGCACTTGGCTAACGTTTTCTTATTTTTAGAGAAGACCCGTGCCCAGCGGTGGGACGTGTTGGATTGATGAGACAGACATTCCTAAAGTTGTCGACCCCAAAGGTTACTTTTGAATATAGGCCACTTTGGGAACCGACTATTGGACAGCCACAAAGTTTTTAAATAAGTATTCTGTGTCAATAAAAAACAAAACAGATATATCTATATATAATTTTAATTGTAATATAGTATTAAGGCTATTGGTGGGGGAGGGGGTCTAAAGTATCAGTTCATTTTAGTAAAAGGGGTAAGTTGCTCAATATAGTTTGGGGGTCGCTTCCTTGGTTAAGCGTGCATGCACGACTATGAACTTTACATTTATTTGAAAATAACATACAAAAACTTTATTTTTATTTTTTGTTTAAATAGTCAACGTTTCATATAGCCACTTAACCGCACTGCAAAATTGTAGTTTTAAAACGCGGTCAAACTCGAAATTTTGCCAAAAAACTTCTTGTTTCGTGTTTTCTAGCTAACAGCTGAAACTAGAATTTATTGTTATTGTACCAGGATCCTTAAATACATTCAGGTTTATACGTTCATTTGTGTGTTGGTTTTGTAACTTAACACATTTACAATTTCATTTTTGTTCTTGAATTCTGGTACATCAACTGACACTCAAGTCTAGACCGAAAACTTAAAAGACTACAATGATTTATTATGAACTTCAAGTAGTAAAAATGTGAACCGAAACATTTTGTTGGGCAATCGTACGATTTTTTTTGTTTTTGAGTCATAAACCGGTATATCACTTTCTGTTTTTTTAATGCAAACTAGAATGTAGTCCATCCTATGGTAAGTAGTTACTGCCGTCCATAAACATCTGCAAGTTCATATATAACAGGAGTTCTATCAAAAGTCAATCACAAAACTTGCTTTTACTGGGACTTAAGCCGACAGCTTTATATGAAATATTAAGTATTGTAAAAGAATGAGTTAATAAAACCCCATTTAACCTGTCCACTCATTTAAAAAGAATCTAAAGCATCCTTTATAATTGTATCCGCCCACTTACCACGTCCAATCTAATTACAGGATTAAAAAAACATTTCAATTACCACGTGGACAGCGCTCGCCCGTCGTAAAGTAGTCATAAAAATAAAAGCTCTCGCCCATTACAGAGGGTGACGGTGTAATAGCCGTGACGTCACGGGAATAAAGGTATACATGTACAGAGCAACGGATGAACGTCGGGAAAAAGGTTAAATACGTAACATTCATGGTTTTACTTGAATTGTAAATAAATAGATTAATTATATAATATTGCAATTTAGAGATACTTAAAATGTAATTTACATAAATTTAATTTGGAACTTTTTATATACATATACGAGCTACCTGATGGAAAGAAGTTACCCTCGCCTAAAGACATTTACGGCACCAGAGCAATCGCCGAAGCGTCGCTGGATTTATCGTATATTTTGTATTAACCGACTTTTAAAGAACGGGTTTATCGTACTGTGTAGATTTTATTCCTAAGTTGAATTAAAAAAAAAAACACCAAATAACATTAAACGAAATTATTTCCTAAATTTAAAATTTAATAGGCGTATACTATACATACCTGCACACCCCTATCTTTAAGGGAATCTAGTAATGGGAGAATAAGGGGTTGACGAAGAAGCAAATGCAGCCATTAATTCTACGTTTAGTTACTTCATAATACTTAATCTTATTCACATTATATAGGCTAAAGTTTACTTAAGGTTACTTGTTACTCTTTCACGTAAAAACTACTTGTCAGATTTGGATGAAGTGTGAGACACATATAGTTTATGACTTATATTAGTAGAGCCTCTTCACCGTGTGAAATATAACAAGCAGAGGTAGCCGCTGGAAAAAGCACATACTTAACTTTTACAAGTCCAGTTATCATACTAGCATTTTTAGCTACTTCTGCACTGTTTAGCCAATAAACATAAAAGCCGTTCGGCGCGATCCTAAAACGCAAAGCGCGTCGAAGCGTTCAGTGTTGCACCGCTACTGAAACCATTGCACGACGTCTTCTGCGTTGCTGACGACGCGCCACCGCAACGCTTTAATGTGTGTAAACCTTAGGGCCATCAATCTTTACCTCTTGTTTCATTTCGCTTTGTCCCGTTCATACGCACGAATCAACTCCCCGACTGCTGGTTTATAGCGCCAGGTCGTTTGCAGCTGATGTCCATTTCGCACAACTCGTTCGGTTCGTTAACATTTCGTGTCGCTAACATTGAATGTGTGAACTGATTTTTGAGTATCGGTTCGTTTGACAGTGTTTTGGTTATAAACTGCGATATTCTGTCATGTTTTTGTTTTGTTTTGTATACGATTATACTAGTGAATTGCTTTATTCGTTGGTTTTTTTGCTCGTCTTCCATTTTACCTGACTGAATTCTCGTTGTTTTATCTGGTATATTAAAATGTGGTTATATACCTCGCCCATATATACCTTCGTCGTTAAAATTTGTCTCTCACTAATTATAAGTAATCATAATTTGATAGGTAAAACATTAATTTTGTAGGGGCTACAATTTTGAAATTACATTTTAAATATGTACAATGTTCTATTTAAAGTATATAACGAAATTATTATTTAACATTAATTAATAATCCACCAAAGTCTTTTAAAGTGTATCGGGCATGAAGAAAAAGCGATAGAAACACCATGATACATTTGTTACATGGTATAACATCAGAATTTATGTCTTCATTTGAGTTCTTTTAACAAAGTAACGATAAAAGCTTTTCGATTTTTAAGTAACAATTAAACAACTGGCTATGTCTTGCTAAACAAAGTTACTACATTCCTCTCTAACTTTACCAACATATCTCATATCCAAAAGTACTAATCCTCCTAATCTCCAAGAAACATCGTTCAGTATTTAGCTACATTCATCTAACAGGCTCAGAATAAGTCTTGTCAATAAGGAGCGAGTTATCACACTGGGTGCTGAATTGGAAATACCCACATGCACCGCTAATGACTCTATCCACTTATACCCTGACTCCGCCCTCCTCCAACGTTGTTTCAATTGAACATGGATTTCTTTAAGGCGATTGCATACTGACGTTTGAATAACCTGTTCCCTTAGACACTATTATGATTACAGCGTCAGACGAATGCATAAGTGGGTGAGACATAAGTTTACCAAGCTTAAGGCATACATTTCTGGGACACTGTAATAAATTTGTCGTGATGTTTAAAAATGTAGGTATTTGCTTATTTTCTTCTCTGATAAAATAACTTTAAAAAATTACCAAAACAATTCTATTCCGAAGAAATTTCAATTTATTATAGGCCTTAATTCGTTTATCTATACTATAAAACAAATGCATATCTCGTAGAAAGTAACTTTCAAAGAGTGTAGGAGAAGGTATCCCACGAACAGCAACTTAAGTATAACAGGCAGAAAAAGAAAAATAAAGTAGTGTAGAAGGTTAAATTTCAATTTGTCTCAGCTCTCACGGCGCACGGCCACCCTGGCTAGGCGCCTAAGAAGCAGCTTAGTTTCTCCTCAGTAAGCGACAAATTAGTTCTGCAATGCAGTCTATACCTTTCAAGGGTGGCAAAAAGTGGATACATTGCAAGATGTGAATGATTGGTCAATATCATTTTATGGCTATCATACTTTACTAGATATAGCTGTTTTTATTTTCTTGGGATTTCAGGATATCTGTTTGTTAGGACATTACTAACGGGGTAATTTTTATAGCTCATGAAAAAAAATGCCGGAGTTAATTTGTCGTATTTGTTTGTTACAATTGAAAGGAAAATATATGTCTATTCAATTAATTTTCTATTTGTAATTTTCTCACATTTAAAAGGGTTGATTCTGGGTTCGACTCCATAGGCACCAGCATCTCACGTTTATTGAATTTCTGCCTCAAAACAACATCATTACAAGCTACTGTTGGTTGGTTTGAACGATGTATAAAAGAAAAAATCTAACCCGAGTCGTGTTAAGTTACTACTCAGGGATAGCAAGGCATCTGCGTTCAATACGGCCAAGACTTATCTGGTTCGATTACAAATGTCAATGGAGAATGTGTTATGTGCCAAATTTTGCAAGCTCTTAGTGAAAGTTATATATACAGTGTAATAATACCAGTTAAATATAATCAGTGTTGAAACGACAAAATAAAGTGTACCATTAAAACGAAATATTAATCACGCTTGGGCGTTGACACGTTTGTAAACACCCTTAGTTTACATTAATTATCTGAAATATTCTGACCCGTACGCCTATAGACACAAGACTAGAGGTTTTCCGAGGCGTGTCTCTGAAGTAATCGTGATATTGTGCAAGTAGATTACCACAATGCGACTTAACAAAGCCAGTCGTGACGGCTTTACACTACTGTTAGATTGTGGTGTTTGTTGTAAGTCTGAGGTTAATTCAAATAACGTGAATGTTTATACAATAAGTCATAAATAAATGTGCTCATAGTGTGCTTATTAAGTTAGACTTTAGTGATATATTTTAAGATTATTACTTTCAAGCCCTTACTAAACTTTAGAAGTCCAATGCTAGAGGCTGAAATTTCGTTAGTACTAATGTATATATTTGCTTTTAATAAATTATAGCATCAATACCATATGCTGTGACTTAAGTATAAGGACATGCTAAAAAAAATTTCTTCACAATGACACGTTAAGACAATGAGTTACTATAATGGTGCACATGCAAATAACTTAATATTAAAAGTCTCTTTCGTTCGACAAATACGCTTAAAAAAGCTATTTCGCTTATCGTTCGATTCGTCTCGGTAGCACAAGTGAGATCAACTGAAAATATAGCAAAAATGTTGATTTTTTAAAAAGTGCCCTAAATGTCTATTTTTATGCGCAGCCTACGAGATTTACACGGTCGAATGTCTTGTAAAAATCTTTTAACTAGTTTTAGGCCTCTAGCTATTCTCAATTTACAGCGCGTAAGAATTATCTTTATTCTCCAACCTGTACCTGTAAACTGCGTTTGTAAGCTACATTACAACACATGGGTGCCCATTACCACTATCATGATGCCATCACGAACGGGTTAGTAATCAAACCACACGAAGAATGCTTAATTAACGGCAAACAATTTCTCCGCGTGGAATGAGCACTCAATTATGTTACACCCACGCACCCGAAAATTAGGGTTGGTTTGCTTCTGTCGTTCTGGGGTTTCGGAATAGGAAACTCTATAGGGTAGTGAATATGCAACAAAAACATAATATAGTCGAACGTAAATCATAAAGCATCGTCATGGTTTAAAAATCATAACAAGCTCTTTTCATTTTGTATTCTGATGATATTTATTAAGGATCATTCGATATATATGGATACAATGTTTTTAGCTAAAATTATTATTAGTTTTATATTGCAAGAATTTTCCTACTATTTATATGAAATTTGCTTTTATAGCATGTCGTTTCATTTCATATAACATTTGCTGTACATTACATTTTTATGACATATTCTTCAATATAGCCGTCTTCACCAATTTATGATTTACAGACCCTATCTTTGCCATAAAAGTTGGTCAAACAGTTTTCCCGCTGTGCTACTACAATGTGGATTGTAGGTCATCGATCCATGAGAATATGTAAATTCGGTTTGCGTGCCAAGAACTATTGCCAAATTTGCTAATATTAAGCAATAAATATTTTAAGTCCCTTAGGTTTTTATCAAAATATTTCACGGAATAGACACAAATCAGCATTAAATTCAACGATAAAATAAACCTACAATTTATCAATTGAAAAATGTATTATTACCTATATTAAGAAATTTATTTCTCCTTTCTCGACCGTAAGCGGAACATTAATGGTATAAAATACATTGTTTTGATTTGGATTAGGGTGTGACGAAACCATACTATGACGAAACAGTGTAAGCCCGAATCTAGCGCCTTCAAAACCCCGTGCATTGAGTCAACAGCGCTCATGGGACAAACAATGGTGCCCTCCATATTGGGCGTAACGTCTAAATTATCCCTCACTCGTTTATTTTTAAGCTTCTCCATTTAAAGCCACTTTATTTTTAGGGTTATTGGAACGCTGTATTGCTTTCAATTTTTTTTAATTGGATGCTCCTTTTGTTTCTCTTTTATCCTTGAGTCCTTGTAGAGCTGTTTTACGAGAATAACTATAAAGATAAAATTTAAGTGTTTACGTAGAAAATCAATTTAGTCTCTGCGACAAGCTAGGGTCAAACATTGAAATTGAAAAAATGTAAGGGAATGACCGTACACATTCAGACGAATATTAAAATGTATAGGCATTTTAATATGATCCCTGTCTAATAATTGTTCTATATTTTTGTTACAAGTATGTTTATTGTAATAGTTTTACCTAATGTTATTTTAATGCCGTAATATTTTTATGGCACAATAACTACTAATAAACGACAACGACGAATTGAAATATGAAATGACGTTTGAAAGGTTAATATGGTTTCATTTCATTATGTATGATTTGGAAGTGCTTCCTACTGATCCTATCTTTTAAGGAGCAATCAATTAGGTCTCACTCTAAGATGGTGGTTCTACAGTATATTAAAAAATTGTAAGAGCATTATGCTTATCTCATCTTATTATCCATAAACCCTTAAAATACTGTTCGTAATTATAGCTGAATAAATTTATGCAGCTATTTGGTCTGAACCTATCATCACTGACGAAGGTGAATTACAATTCATACTTAAATATAGGTACACAGAGGTAAGTTCATGATTTGAACATATTTATATCACGACGAGCAACTTGATTTATATCAGAATCTATATAATTATTTATTTGACATTACAAGCAAAGTTCAAGCCATTCACGAAGGTACAACCAAACTAACATTCTTTAACAATTGACACGTTAAGACAAAAGCTTTGCATTTCAAACACTTTGACAATGACTAGCAATTAGCATAGCTAACATAACATTCTAAGAGTCATGAGTCTTGACCTAGCTCATCTGCGTTCCGACATCAACCGTAAACGATAAACTGAAAACGATCTTGTCGCTTTAAGAACTCAAAGCTACGAGATCCTAAATGAAGTAAAGTTTGGAACGTAATTCACTGCGTTGCTTCTAGTCTGCGTTGAGAGAGTTATATACTAAATTGGGGAAGTTTCAAAATTGCGTAATGAGTACTGTTTGATAGTAGTTACAATCAGGACTAACTATTTTACGAAACTTAAAAGACTTGTGATAAATCGTATATCGTGGTGAGAACAAAAGTGGCCAAGCTCAAAATTTCGGCAAATTTAATTTAATTAAATATCTGGAACTACATCGAAAATATTCTCTATCATTAGATTCTAGTAAATTGGAATGTGACGATTTCAAGTATAAAAAGGAGAAATTAATGGCCCATCCCTCTAACTAGCTTAAGGAAATTCCGTAGAATGCGAATACAATTTTGTTATTCCCACAAAATGCGTCTCTTTTATTTTTTCTGTTATGTATAGATGTGTAATATATAAGGATTACTGTCTATGTACTATGTTTCTTATTTGCTTGTTATCAATAACTTATCTGCGATACAGCTTCTACTAATACGCTACTGCTCGTTGACAATATGAATACCGCTTTAAACGTGAGGGAATATTCAAAGCAAATACCAGAAGCACCCTTCACGTTAAGCAAACATGAACTATTTCCGTTCTCTGGAATCTACACAAACAAAGATAAAGAGTTACTACGATATTGAAGACAGTGGGAAAACAGTGACATGGCATAGTCATTTGCTACGTTTAAACAAAGCTTTACAATTCGATTTCAAAATTCTAATTGCTTTTCGGGAAGAGCCCTCACAGTTGATTCTAGATTTACATTTTCATGATAACATTTCATTACATGATGACGTACCAAAATACTTTTTGTTCTGACACAGTTTATTGCAAATAATGATACATATTTATTATTTGTTATATATTTATGTGTATGGATATTATTGTGTTTAGAGTACTCAAATGTGCCTAAGCGGATTTGATTTAACACAAAAACAATTTATGTCACTGTAACTACAAATTCTATTCACTAGTCCATAAAATTCTCAGAGTTCGACGTATCTCCGCACAAATGGTGTACATGTCCGCTGGGAGTCGTCCCGGGAACGACTCTGTTTGCATTCTTTGAGACCGCACCAAATGTATTGCCTCCATTTGTTCTTTCAATGGCTTTTAATTTAGCTCTCCTGATTCATTTACCGAGGGCTCCGGAGGTATTTGTTCTTATAGTTTCTAAAAGAACTTTATTTGAGGAATAACTACTTGTTTCTTGATTTTTCCGTTTTCGTTTTCGCTCTTCAACTCTTTCTAAGATTTATTCAAACAGAAAATCTAATTAAAACTACAAAGCGCAATGATCATTCTCAGATTTGCAAAAGTATATTTCCATTTTACCGTTTAAATTGCGATCGATTAAGCAAATTCAGCATTAAAAACGGTTCCACCTGTGCACATACGAATCGTAGTAAATGTCCAAAAAGCTCGTCTCCAAATGTTCCAACTCAATTTGTTCCCCCTTAATGGTTTTTTTACTTTTCATTCTGGCAAATGAACGCTTTATTCGTATGGTACCAGGGATTATTTTTTCTTGTATCACACTTGGATTTGCATGTCGTAAAATCATAGAGTTTGTGAGGACTCCATCGGTGAGCAAACATTCAATTAGAGGTGACCTGCCACCTTTGAAAGCTTTTAGTTGATGGTTTGCCAAATAATTCAACTTAAGCCTTATACCTATAGACACATGGTGTGGATTGGGGAGGGCTAAGTACAAAATAGCTAGTAGATTCTATATAACGTTCACGCACCGCTCTTCAGTAAGCAAACAGTACTAATAAGGTTCGTTTAATGAAGATCGTCAGAGACATACTGAAATCGATAGCGGAAAAATAAACAGAGAACATGGGTGACTTGCTTTGTTTGTCGGTACAGTTCAGCGACTCCCGCGAGGTTTGGTTTATTTTACATTAACAGGAGTTAATTGAAGCGAGTGCGCGGTTTCCAAATAAGTAATATGTATATGTACCTTCACTCAAAGTACGAGTATGTTATTTTTAAGGGCTTTAATACTAAATTTATAGTTAGTTAAATAAAAACCAATATTCTAAAATAAATCATTTGTGAGATGAGGACGGGGAAGTCCTCATCTCACAATTCTATTCGAAATGCTTTTCGATTGATAGCTTCGTTAGATTTCGTAATACTCGTATGTTGAATACATCTTCACTCCAAAGATTAAGCGGTCATGTTCTATTATGGAAATAGCTGGAGAGACATTCGGTTTATCCCGATTGATCTCGAACAACTAAGAACAACAATTTGGAAACTAAATTTGGATGGGCTTAGTATTTTTACAAATATTTCTGGCTTTTACTTTACTTTCCACCGCTCACTATTTTGTTCATCGTCTTTTTATTGGAGTTAAACAGGCTTTGATTTAACAATAAAAATGTATTTAATCGTTACAATTCGTATTAATAAGATTTAAATAACCTTGGCTAATCATAGAGATTTTATTTCCATCGTATAAAATACAATGTTTTAAATGAAATTTAGTGAGATGTAACTGTCTATATAACCATCAAATCAAATTAACATAACCATACTTTGAACGTCATACAAAATGGAGAACCTGTTGAAATATCCGCATTACCAAAATTATATTAAATGAAGCATAATTTAATGACAAGTGTGGGCTTATCTAACCCATTACCGCAAGTGGCAATAGGTATTAAGGTTTTAACACGGCTTTCAAATATCTGTCAAGAATTGCATTCAATTATTATTATTAGGTTACCGAGAAACACCTACACAGCTCAATGCAATTTTAGCTGAAGTATCATACGGAGATAATGAAGTATAGTGTCATAATGTCGCCGCCCACATGAAAACTACTTGACTCAATGAAATCCAGTATACGAGAATTCAGTCAGGCAACAAATGAAGATGAACGAGCCCAGGTGCGTTAGTAAAGTTAAGATACGATAAACAAGTTAGTGGTTACTAAAACAATAATTTCATAAAAAGACCAAAGCTTACGCACCAAAACAAGAAATAGTAACTGTTCAGTTACTATTACGAAGAACAAAAACTGTATTAAAGCTAATCTTATTAATTAAAGTGAAACTAGAAAAAATTTAAAGAAATCAATAGAAATTAGGGTTTTAACGGCGACTAGACATTTCAATCGCAAAATGAAAAATGTTTTTTTTTTTTTTTATAAAAATGAAGTAGCAAAAAAGCATGCAGTCCAACTGATGGTAAGTGATTATTGCCGCTCATAGACATCTATAAGCAACTTCATATAGGACAGGGGTTCTATCTGATGTCGATCACAGGTGCGTTGCTACTCCCGAGGACTAAGATGGTCGCCTCATATATAAGTGAGCCGGCAACCACACGCTTCCACCGAAACGCAAGAACTGTTTCACGCTAAAAATAGGTGTGGCAGTGGTACTTCCCCAGTTGAATCTCATTGGTTCTACCACCTGGTAAACCTGTCGTTCATACATTGTGTTATGATTCAGATATCATACGAAAAGGTAAATTGAACCAATTTAGACACAATAAAAAGATTAGTCTAAGTTGACATGACGCTTCATCTAGTTTAACTAACGAGTAGGCAGTTGGTACGGTAACCAGGTCACACGTTGTTCCTTCCTTAGCTTCCTTTCAAACATCCGGGAACTTTGTTGTTCGGCGAAAATTTTCAAAGGCTTCGCACTTCCGCGCCGTTGGTTCTCATAGTTTTGATTAACATCCGGATTGTTCGGACCCTTATTAGTTTTGGCCCTTTCGTTATGTAATGGGAACAGGAACAAGCCGGCGTACGCAATTTTACACCGCAAATACTTGCTTAGGATGGCCTTAATATGGTGTTTGGCCAAATAAAAATTGTGCTGTTTCTTTTTCTTCTCATTTATGTTTAAATCAACAGGATGTTTTATTCATAAAATTATTTTCTACTTTTTACAATATGTACTCCAATACGTTCAGTACCTACTATTTTGTCCGCACTACTGAATGAAGCTACAACGTTCCTTTTAGATCATTATCTGTAAAATTAAAGATCAATGTAACATTCCTAATAAAATTTCTTCCTTCAAATAACTTACTCTTTTATCCTATTCGATTATCTCCATATTCTACATTTCTATCGGTGCCATTAATCCATTATTAAATTACACGGTGACATTGCGAACGTGGTTGTTATCTTTCAGCTGAACGCCATTACGTATAATAGACATCGCAATTACCGGATCGGCAACTTCACAAGGCTGCGAAGTTTCAACAATGGACCAGGAGTTAAAAGGATTAGTTATGGGACTAATTCGCAGGCTCAATGAAAATATACGTCGCGAAACTGTGAATGATTCTATGGTGTTCGATACAAGCAGTGGCGATAATAAAGATAGAAGAGTCGTATTTGCATGTAACTTTGTTTTTCTTTTTTTTTATGAATCATATAACACTCTGAAAATAATTTTTAAAATGTACATTAGTAAAAAGTGATCATAATAATTTGAGTTGATAGCCAAATTGTCTACTTTGTCACGTCTGTAAAGTGTTCGCTCAATTTTTGTTCGCATGGTAAGCTGGATTCTTTCTATGAAAAGTATGTGTTTGTGACGATCTCCCGATAATTATTAAGGGATGAAGTCATCGTATTCTGAAACGCGCTATCGGTGTTTTCTCAACATCGTGCATATATACAAGTTTCGAACTGAGACTGTCGGAGCATAGTCGCTCCCCAGGCATGATCACCTAGCCTGGCGGAAGATCTCGCTTTGCCAAATGTTTAAAAATTACAGATCTCCATTTGTTTTCCGAAAGTAACTTTTTTAACTTTAGAATTAGTTCAGAGTAATCATACTAAGAGTCAGTAGAATCAAAAGTTTCTTTACAAAACAACTCATGAACGTCACACATTAACCAAGATCTTGTTCCCTTTGTCAATTACACTGTCGACAGTACATTACAAAAGGGTTAATGATATCAATCGGTCACGGCTCAAATACCGACACGTATGTTTTGTTGAAACTTGCGAAGGAAACCCGTTAATAATTAGGAGCGTGGAGTAAGTACGAAACAATGTATCCAGGGACCTTTCGTTTAACTCTAGTGTGGCCTTATTCGTCTCTAAGGCGCGTGTAGAGCTGTTCACTATAAACGAGGAGAGAGCGATTTAATTTAACAATAGTGCTTTAAATTTTGATTCAAATAGATTTACAAAACAAAAAAATATACATTTTTGTCCAAAAGCATCTCGTATCATGAATTGTGTCAAATTTTGTTCATTAAGTAATGATCCCTTAGAATAATACAGTCTCTTAATATTTTTTTAAACGTCCGGCTTGCTTAGCTGCGACAATTAATTCCAAAATTATATCCTATTCAAGCTATTTATGGATTATTGTTCAAAATAATATTTTTTATAGAAGAATATATGTATATTTTAAATAATAATGCATTTGTTAAATAATGTTACATAATATCTTGGTTCATTAGCCGCTTTCCCACAATCAATAGGACATGTGGCTGGAATGTCGCCCACGAGTAATTTATTTCCATGTACTTAGGAACATATTACGACAGTTTCTCGAGATATTCGCGCATACGTTCGTTTATTGTCAAGTAAAGCGCCTAAGTAGGATTAAGGTCCTTTTATTGTTTCAGGTTTCTGCTAATCGCTTTCGTTTGATGAGACTTTATGCTCAGATAGGGTGGTTAAGTAGATGTACTGTTCTATGGAAACACACTCACACAAGGCAAGGAATGGCACCAAGTAATGGGCCATCAAATGATGACCCATTACTTGGTGCTATTTTTCATAAAAGGAAGGACTGAAACATATTCCACCTATCTATATAACTATCCTACCGCTTTAAATGAGCCTCCATGAGCTAATAAGGCCAAATATAATATAAATCTGAAACTTGATATAGGTACTTAAAATGTCAAAGGTACCAAATATGTCAAAAGGTACAACTGACATTTATACCACAAAAATACTTAAATAAATGTTGGTTTGGTACATAGTTCCAAATACGTGATGTATGGACGCCTTATTCTTTTAGGATGTCGTCTAAACTCCTACAGGGAACTCGCAAGAAAGATTTTCACGATGATTTGCTTGAGTCATCTTTTAGTTATCTCGTCTTTTATAAAACGATACAATACTTGCGAGAGAAAAACAAGAAAGCGATAATAGAAGCTTAAAATCATAAGGCTAGACATCTTCCCACAAAATAGAAAAATTTGTTGATCAAAGGCGAATGGCTGTTTGATGAAAACGCTTACTTGGCAAGCGTATTAAAGAGAGCTCAAAGCTTGACTGCGGCGGGAATAGATTTGCAGTTAGCGCCAACGCGGCGAGTTTGAGTTAGTTAAGTTCTTGAAAATGCTCCATGATGTAGTTAGGGGATAATGCATTTAGGCGGAATGTATTTCAATTTTGGAAAGATCGTTACCATATTGGCTTTAGTTCTTCGTTATCTTCATTATTATTCTACTTGGCACGGGTCTCCACTCAGGATGACAGAGTTTTAGGACATAGTCTACTCTGGTCGAATTGATAAACTACACCTCTAAGAACTAATTTTTAAACTCTCGAATGTATAGGTTTCCTCACGATGCATTCCTTCACCGTTATTTCAGTTAACCGATCACAAGTTATTTTAGAAATGTTTTCATTTCAAAACAAGCAGTCGTTTTAATTTTTTGTAAGAAAAATCACCAAATTAATCTTTCAACACGTCAACTTACGTTTCAATTTGAATTTGCATTAAATTTGGCATATAATTTTACGGTTAGACGAATACTGACTGACGAATGCATTAAAATCTCGATTCTCTAGGGAGGCTCGAGAAATCTCAAGCTTTATGTTTTCCTAAAAGTCGGATAGCTTTACCTCTAACCGTAAACTTAGAGTTCGAGACCATAGAGACATACAATTCACGGTAACAACAATATTTAGTTTTGCTAATGCGTGTTTGGTATGGAGTGTCATGTTTAAGTCCTCTTCAGTTTGTTTTGGCGATGCTACAAGCCGGTTGAAGGAAATACTTAACATCTTCTACAGGCATAGAACGTGCCGTGTCAGACAAAACACGTGATTATATCATGTTTTTATCTATTGACCTGCTGTTTTTTATTACCTGACTGTGTCAGAAAGAGGTTAATGTTTTTCGAGCGTATATTTGTAAGCATGTATGTATGTTTCTTTGTATGTATGTCCATTTCTTTGGCACGCATTACAGCCCAAACGGCTAGGCGGATTGTGATGTGTGACATATCATTAGAATCATCTCAGTTTGCAGAATGATATAGGTTATATACTTTTTAATAATCCAGGCGCCCCTGGAATCAGAGGTATAAGGGGAGGGGGGACGAATTCTTTTACTATTACGACAATGTGGGTATCAAATGAAAGCTAGTAAATAGACCTATCTAAAAATATACATATTATATACTTTTACATGGCTATTTGGACACAAACTTAAAAAAACGTTTAGATTAAATAAGTAATCATCATTATGAAGAAAAAAAATCTTTTGAGCAGTTGGGTTTTTTGGTTTAATGTTTTTAACGATGTTACCAGTTCGAAGGATGCACTGAAGAAGACCTACGTAAACATTATATAAGAAAGAATGCTTTAATGTTGCCGTTTCTGGTAGCAACAATTGATCATTTTTATTTCAGTCAGGTTTTTTTATGTCACAAGGATAAATTTCCAATTCGCGTCTATTCCTTATCAATCACAAAAAAACACGTTCTACACTTATAGTCCCACACTAGAATTTTCTCCTGTGTCGTGGGTACCATGGACACACAAAGAGGTATACACAAACACCCAGACCCCGAAAAGAAAAAAGAAGAATCCAAACTCAACATTCAGAAGCCTGTCTGGACGGGGATCGAACTCGGAACCCTCTGCGTGTCATACCGGTATGGTGACCGTTCCGCCACAGGGGTCATCAGAATTCGTCAATCATAGAATTACATATTCAGTTAAAGATCACATAACTACTACAATATATGAGATAGATAAAGGAATTAAAATCAAATGTCCGTTCTCAATCAAATCATTCACTCACAAAACGCACAATGATAGACTTATTTATGTAATTTGATGAACCACAACTGAAATGTTTACAATGAATATGGGTTGATAGGCTTGGCCTTTCCGCGACTTCAGTTCAACGTTCTCTATCAATACAGTCATAATGTTTGAATTTTGGACATGATAGAACCCTTCATATTTCTACTCAAAAAGCAACACCGTCATATCTATTTTGCCTTATAACAATACTTTTAAGAACTGCTGTGCATTTGTTTGAATGTCGTGGTTAAGGAGACACACTTATCTGAAGCGTTCCGACTCAGTCCTCAGGGATCGAAACGCGTCTGTGTCCGACCTCAGGCAAGATTCTAATCTTGGGTAAATATGATAACAGAGGTCGATGGGTGGCAATGGACACCTGTGAAGTGGACTATGCTCGTTTGGTTCTGCCATACTATAAATAAAAGCAATGTCGAATGAAGCGTAATAGCAAAAACCTAATCTGTCAGATACAAATCCATATACCAAACAAACTGTATCCATTGAATACACATTTTACAATTTGGAATCCCATTCATCATCGGGACCCTTTATGTTGGGTATTAAGTGGATAATGAATGATCGTCGGAACTGTATCGCGGTCCTCGAGTACGTGGCCGGCGCCTCGCTAATTCTGCGAGTATTTAATGAATGATGGCTAAGCTTAATGAAGTACGCTTTACAGTAAACTACTTGATATTTCCGTGTGGCGGAGCGGACACCATACCTGGGTTCGATCCCCAGCCAGGCAAAAATGTTAATGATGAGTTTAGATTTCTTTTCTGGGTCTGGGCGTTCGTGTATTCGTCTTTGAGTGTCCATGGCCCCCACGACACAGGAGAAAATCATACCGTAGGGCTATGTGTTGAGAAAGCGTTTATGTCTTACGTTTAATATGCTTTGGTTTAGGTGGTCTTAATAAACGGTATTAACCTACATGGTTGCTTAATGTTATGCTCGTAATGTACCTTTGTATTTTTTTTTATAACTTGCCTGATGCACCGGTTTGCATACTAAATCCGCTGAGTTTCTTGTCGGATTGTCTTAGTTGAGTTCGTCTTCCGATCCAATGGTAGTACAAAAAAAAATGTAACTGACAATTTGTAAACGCCTCAGTAGGCCTGTACATTTCATTCCATTCCACTAATCTGAAACGCAGGATTATTTCTCTGAGCCAAACGGAAACTTTAATGTTAAATGTACAACTCTACTCTAGGCCTTGGGGTCTTTTAAATCCTTTTATTGAGTGTCTTTTTGTGGTCATACAGGAAACTTTTCATACGCAAATTTTTCATAAGATTGAAACAGTATTTGCATGCAGTTCCCTTGATGGTAATTGGTCACAGCCGGCAATTGACATCTACGAACACCATCATTTAAACAGGGTTTCTGTCTGAAATCAATCACTAAGGCTTTGCTTGTTCCGCGAAACGCTTCTTGCGTCAGGTCTTTCACGATAGAGATAGGTGTGATTGTGGTACCTCCTCGATCAAACCAATGATGACTTTTTTATTTACTAGCTTATTACAGCGGCACCGTTCGTTTCGGTCACGTTTACCGTTTATCCTATGTGCTAGATCATAAATTATGTATATGTGTACAAAATTTCATCGAAATCCGAAGAGTACTTTTTGCAGAACTATTTTTATTAATATGAAGAAGCAAACGAGCAAGCAGCCCACCTGATGGTAAGTGGTTACTGCCGCCCATGGACAATTGTAAGCAACTTCATACAGAACAGGGGTTCTATATGAAGTCGACCATAGATGCGTTGCTACTTCCGAAGACTAAGATGGTTGCCTCATAAAAAGGTGAGCCGGCAACCACACCCTTCCACCGAAACGCAAGAACTGCTTCATTACATTGGTTCTACCAACTGGCAGAACGAGTCACAAACAAAAATCCATCTTCACAAATATTTATAATGTTAGTAGTATGGTTTATTATTAACTAACTTAAATCGTTCCGTAATATGTTATGTATTAAAGTCGCTTTTATTTAAATCTGTCGTTTACTTACATTTTCTAGGTTGTATCTATCTTAATCTTAACGATATTAAATACGAAATAACAATGGTGTAATTTTGGTAAAATAACCTCTCTTCTTTTGGGAACTCGTGTTGGTAATTTTGGCCATTAGTGTAATTCGTATTATTAATTTGTACTTATATACTCGAACTTGATCGTTAAAGAGCTTCAAAGAGTGATGACAATAGTACCCGTCTATTGGAACTGAAAACCGATCACACCCCAGTCCACTCAGTGCTACTGCTTAGTACTTGCTGTGGGGTACAAGCGATTAGAGTGCGTCTCATATCGAATTAGAATATTGCGATTTTGCGTTTTTTTTTGTGAAAATATTCAGTTTCGTATTATAATGTTTTTATTATATGTTTATGAATAATAATACAAATCTCAAATACTTGTATCAAAAATATATCCCTAACTTGACATTAATTTAAAAATGTCTAAATATTAATGTCCTTATAAGTCTAATAATTTTATAATAAGAGTTATCAATTATATCATATAATAAATTAAATGTACTGAGATCCTTTG
>DWNE01001221.1:0-22947 GCA_018249875.1 Cecropterus toxeus | reverse complement strand
GCTTGGTCTGACAGCGACCTGTACCGACTAAAAAACCACCTCGCTCGTCTCTACCTTCGTTTCTCCCCGTGGAATCACCGTTAAGTATTTCTTCACAGGGGAAGGACTTAGCTACCTAGCTATTTTCGCCTACTATTTTGCTGTCATCCATTGCTTCATTGCAGCTCTTGCTCTTTCTTGGCTACGTAGTTCCATGAGGACTTCCGTCGCATAAGTGTTTATTGCGTCCCATGCCTCCTTTGATTGCATCATTGCAAAGACTACATTTTCCGGTTGGATCCTACCTTTTAGGGTTGTTTCCAACCTGATCCTGGCCTCTTCAAATCGGGGACACAAAAAATACGTGCTCCGCATTTTCATTGATGCCTGAACAGTTAGGGCATTCTGTATGTTTGTATGTATGTATGTCCATTTTATTGGCACGCTCTACTGTCCAAACGTCTTGACGGATTGCGACGTACCTATGACATATCATTAGAATCGTCTCAGTTGTCATACTGACAAAAGCTATATATATTTTTAAATATGGGTATCATTACAGTCATTGCCATCAATATGATGGAAGTTTAATGAATTATGAAATTTAATAACTTTTTTATACTTACCAATTCAAAATGTTGTTCAAATTAGAATTTCTTTAGAAGCTTTTCTAAGAACTCTAATTAGCAGCTTAAGTTTGAAAAATATTCCATCCACTTTAGATGGCCACTGCTATATATAATCCTCCTCTATTATTTTAAGTGTTTTTAGGATTTAATAAAAGTCAGTACGTCTAGCACGCGTGTTTGTAACCACAGTTATAGGTGTTAATAATAAACAGGAAAACACTGATGCCTGTATCCTGTATTTCTCTCTTAGTCTCCTCTAACGAAATCCACAGGAAAGGTGGCAGTTGAGCTTAAAAGACCAAATATATTATTTTCTAGTATAATGTCACCTAAATACATTCCTATTAGGTACAGGTAGTGAGACAGGGTATTCAAGATAAGTTTAATGTTCAATTTACAAAATCCGTTGAAGCGCGAATATCTGATACAATCTCTCAGTCATTTTAGGGCGTTAAAGCAATTTAACCCGTGGGAACTTTCGAATGTTTAGTCGTTTGGATAAAGTAATCATAATAAATAATAATACAGGAATTATATTTGATATTCAGGAATTACATTATTATGATAAAATAACGCCCCTTGACCTTCCATTTTTTCTATTTGTAGGCGCCATTTTTAAATATTATATAGCCTATGACACTGCCAATTGAGACAAATCCAACTACACCTCATATATTAAAACCGTCAAGCCGTTGTAGAGCCAAATAAATGAGCGTATCCACATACATACTTTCTTAAAAAACATTAACCTCATTCTGACGCAGTCGAATAAAAATAAGATCGACATAATTAGATTGTTCGTATATAAGACATACGGAGGTTAACATACAGCAACTAATTAAAAAAAAATTAATCCGTGGGTAAGAATATTTGCACGCTATTGCATGCTATTTATAATGAGAAAATATTATAATAAGCATTCAAATTGTTCATAACATGCAGGCAGCTAACACTTACGAATGCATTTCCTTCTTAACGCTACAAATTGCATTTACTATTCACAAGTGTAAAGAAAAATTTTTAAAGGCGGCCATAGGACTTGGTACAAACTCACGTTGCGATGTTTTTACGACGTCACAACGTATCACGACGCACGGCACGACGTCGTGCAACGCCTTTCAGTGACCAGATGAACACAGCAGCGCTGGTATTAGACAGAAATAGATGTGGCGAAAGTGCTTCTGCCACACCTATTTTCCTGGTTTAACCTCCGACCACCTGGAAGACGACCATCGGCTCGTTAAGTCCGAACCACCCCACTAAAAAGTGGGGATAATAAATGTCTTTCACATTTGTACATTATATAACAATGTTTTCATTAGCATTGTGTTATTACGTACAAATGTAAGGGATTCGATCTCCTAGAGAATTGCCCGGGTAAAGAGAGTACCCCTCGAGGCTCGACCCTGGCTAACCGCCCTTATGTCGACTTAGCCGTAGCATATAAGAGACTGGAGGATAAGACGTCCCCGTCACTATTATTATTAATATTACACCTGTTCGTTATGATTCTTATTATTATTTTTTTGATGTAATTAGCAAACGAGCATGCAGTCCACCTTTATGGTAAGTGGTCACTGCCGCCCATGGACACCTGTAAGCAACTTCAAATAGAACATGGGTTCTATCTTAAGTCAATCACAGATGCGTTGCTACTCTCGAGGACTATGATGGTCGACTCATATAAAAGTGTGCCAAAAAATGCTTCACGCTAGAAATAGGTGTGGCGGTGGTACTTCGCCGGTCGAACTATTCTGGTTCTACCACCTCACAAGTTGATGCATAATTGTTCGAAAGTTATTGTTAGCAGAATTGATCAACCAAACTTTCGGTTTCGTTTTCCGCTGGGAACCCAGTTTTATTCGATCACTACTTACAAAACATCTGTAAAGCATAAATCAACCGTGATCCACCTATTCCCACATTACTCCATTGCTACCTTTCACAACCCCTGCACTACTGTATAAATAAAAAATAATGACCAAATATATAAAATATTATAATGCATCTAATTCGATATGACAGTGAGACGTAACTCTTATAGTTCATTGTATCTGAGAAAACAATGTTAGGACCCGGTATTCTATTTTCATTGCCCGATACAGGGTCTTGACCCAACATATGGGAAACGCTGATCTATAGCATAAGAAATACATATACAACGTTGTGCTCACATACGTTAGCATAGAACTGAACTTTCAACTGATGCGTCACAATACAACTTTTAGGTATTTTTAGATATCACATACTAAACTTTATGGATCTTGTCCGAAATAAAGAATTATTATTATTATAACTATTTTGTTCTATTTACTTAGTACATTCATTTACAGAATTGAAACTCTATTATCGTAAAGTTCTTGTTTTATATTATCATAAAGCTTCCGTTTCCTATTACCATAAAGCTTTTAGGGCTCAAACTGCAGACTAAGTAACGGAACGCAGCTGGGGCTATAGAAACAAGGAACAAAGCTATTGAGGCCAACTCTACGTAGAACTCTGAGAACTTTAGACAAACACCCGACAGAACTCTACAGTATACGTATTACTTATTAAAGATAAACATCCGGAAGCAGCTGTTTATCTTAGTACTCGCATTTAGTGTTTATGTTTGAATGCATTAAGTAGTCGGAGCTTTTGATTGACTGTCAATATTTTATTGTCAAAAACTATTAACAACTTGGCGTTAATAATATTGCAGCTATTAGAATGAATACTTTACACATATTGGGCATTCAATTACACATTTTAACTTACATTTTTGTTTGGTAAATTGAAATAAGATTTATACTCTTAAAAGTACTCCTTAAAATTACATTAAAATATCTCCAACAGAGAGATAATAAGTGTTAAATCTAGTTGTATACCTAGTTCATACAGCTATTTATATAAATCATGGCTTAATAACTAGACTAACATAATAACGAGTAAATGTCTTTAGAAACAACTCTTAGTCTTTTAATAATTACTTAGCGAAGACAGATAGGCTTCCATAACCCATCATCCATCATCATCATCCATCCTTTCCATTTTATTTTAGGTTATGTGTTACGCGATGTTTTATTTCTAAAGAAGTTCAGTCGTCCTCCCAAAGGAGAGAAGTTCTCCGCTCGCATTCGTACAAAGATCCCTCGTCTCATTGAAATATTTAAATTACATGCGGCTAGGTTTACAGAGGTTCCATTTTATGGAAATTGGATTTTTTATCCACGCTTATCTACATATTTACACAACTGATCCCACATTCCGGGATCATAATATAGAATAAGGCAACGAAGGCTGTATTACATTTATATTTTCAGGTATAGTGCTGTTCAACTGGGTACAACTCGGCCTGACGGTGTTTGGGCTGTTTATGGTGTTTGATCCTCTTGGCTCAGTGAACTATGGGGACATGCAAGACACGCCCAACCAAGTACGGCACCACAGGAAGGTGACTGGGTTGTGGTCGAGGAGATTCAGGTGGGCGTTCTGCTGGCTGAAGAGAGATGAACACGGAAAGGAAGCATTTCAGCAGGTGGCAGGTACGTGGCATTTTAAAAGTACTAACATGTTATAATAGGTCTGGGGAAAATATAAAAAATGAAAAATACAAAGGAAAAAATATTTTCCTTTGTATTTTTCATACAAAGGTAAATATTTTTTTTAGGTATCATTTTTTATTTATTTATAATATGTATGTGCCGTTTTGACCGATGAATTGTTGCCATCTTCTGGGTAGTGTAGGTATTTCTATGATCCCATTCCTGTAGAAATTTTGAGATCTTTGATTAAAAAAATCTGACAAGTAAGTAGTGTTCACAGAGGTTAGCTTTATGCTTCCAAAAGAGTTCTGCAATGAGCGAACAGGTGGAAATCTGATGGAGCAAGGTCAGGGCCATACGGATGATGCATCAACACATCCCAGCCAAGCTCTGAATTTTTGCTGCGTGGCTAAAGATGAGTGCAGTCTGGCGTTGTTATGGTGCAACACCTAAATCCTATATATCTCGTCTGTTAATAAAATAATTACAATTACGTAATTATCATCATAAACTTGACATACTTGACCGAATAATTGAATGGTGAATACTGCATAAGTTGAGGAAAATATTGTAGATATAATCGTAAAATATATTTATGGAGTTTGCACAAACGGGTCGCCTTGGAACGAGGTAACCTAGAGATGTTGCTCCTAATAATAATTTATAGATATGACTTCGCGATACATATTATATTATTGACGACCCGCGTAGCAGAGCGGTCACCATACCGGTATGACGCGCAACCGAATGATGAGTTTAGATTTCTGTTCTGGGTCTGGGTGTTTGTGTATTCGTTTGTGTGTCCATGGCACCTATGACAAAGGAGCAAAGGAGTGGGGCTATGAGTGTAGAAAGCGTGTTCTTTTTTATTATTATATACATAGTTACAAGTTATCGCACAGTTTCAAAATTATTCATAACCTTAAATTAAAAAAAAACTTGTCCATATCTTTTTAGCAATAGGTATATACACACAGCCAAACACTGAGCCTACCTCTTTTACGAGGCCGTGTAAAAAAAGGAAAACTGATTATGAAAATGGAAGAAATAAAGCTATGTAATTTTTTTTTTAAATAGCTATTGTTAATCGATGACTAGACTTCATATTCTTTTTAAAAAACTTTTTTCTGTGTTATCGTTTATTTTGGTATGTGTATATTTGATTTATTGATATATTAGTCACTTTTGGATACTTCCACACTTTTGGACTTGTAAAAACCAAAATCCAAAATGTATATGTAAAAGTTCAATATTTTGGGTTGACTGGCTTAAAATTTAGTTCTAATATTTGACACTCACGTGCATAAAAACGAACTAACAAAAAAAGTTTAAATAAACCTTGTGAAGGAACCCACCTGTTTTTCCTTATACATTTTAAGGGACTGTTTTATTTTTATTTCAAGGGCCGCATAAATCTTTATTAGCAAAGCCCTCTGGTATATAAAGTTCTTACGCCGAACTCGACCATGAATTACCCACTTCTGTTATTTGGAAGTTCAACGCGTTTTGGAAGAATTTGAAGGGAAATATATCTACGAAAAACAACCAATTTTCGTCTTTAGACACATTTAGACACCGAAAGGTTTCGGACTGTTTCACCGGTTAGGCAAACTCAAAATAACAATTTTATTGTTTATGTCTTCATGAACACACCTGAGATACCGAAATCCAATGTATCTATTACAGTTTCTATTGTGATAGCTGTAGAAACCGTACCTACGCAGATCCAAATTTTCTTCGGAAGGATTTAGATTATTAGCCAAAGGTAGGCTTTCAAAGGTTTTGGCAGAAAATGTAGCCTGTTATTTAATTAGAAGCATACTGTGTTGTATTTTTTGAGTGGATCTAGGTCTAATTTCTGTAATTTCGATGTTCTTAAGCCTCTTACACTCTCTCACCCCGAATCCTCCAGTGACTACAGTTATGCACATATTGGATTATGTCTCGTCTATATATTTAATACAAGTATTATTCCATGGCCACTAGACACTCACACATATTACCACTACACTTATTCCTACATACAAGAACTCTCAAATGTTGTAGGCAATAGTTTATCGTTGCAGTAACGCTTACACCATTGCAACCAAGTCCTCCAGGGTAGCGACGCGTCTTCGCTCAGGACAGTAATTCTATTTGATGTTGCTCGTACGCTATGATAAACATACATAATTTTATATTGTCTATGAACTGAACGCTAAATATTTTATGGGCGTTGTATACTTCCTTTGTGACGATCTTCGCAAATAGCGTATATGACACACTTAATATCATATTTATCACCCAGTAAAGGACACTTTTATTCTTATTATTAATATGTATCTTCCATTACATTACAAACTGTATAAATGTAATTAATACAAGAGATAGCGTAGACTTTTTCATACGTAATATTTTTTCCCTAATTTTATGTATTTTTATGTAAACGCTTTCTACACTCATAGCCCCACAGTAGGATTTTCTCCTGTGTCGCGGGTGCCATGGACACACAAAGACTACACACACAAGACAATCACCCATACACCCATACCGAGAACAGAAATACATCTCATACAATAAAACCCATCATTCACATTTTTGTTTGGCCGGCGATCGAACCCGGGACCCACTCCGTGTCAGACGTAAACATGTTGAAAATAACCCGGTTCACGGGAAACTACGTTTTATGGGGTTCACAGCGTCGCATTAAGCAAAGGTTAACGCGCCGACAAGATGTTACACTTAATAAAAATTCTAGCATCCACTCAAGTTTCTTTTTCTTCTTTATTCCTTTTAATAAAAATCCTTTTCTCCACTTCGTTCCGTCGTGATTATATTTAATTTTATTACATTCATTTTTATTCATCTTAAAATAGATATCTTTATTCTTGCGTCTCTGAAGTTATTATTACTATTGGCAAGAAAAAATTGGTACGTAACAAATGGTAGTCATATGTACCACTAACTACGATTTTGCAACTTTTCTTCAGAAAGAAACACCATAACTTAACACCAGCTACCATAAACCTTCTCCTTAAACCTTCTTTTCTGAAAGAGACCATTTTTAGGGCTACATCACAAACGAAAATGTAACCACCGACACCCAAAAAACAGAGTGACTGCGAGGACTGAACTTTCCGGATAGCAAACCATTATCGCTACCACCTTTCTTGCCACTATCCATGACCTTGTCTCCTTGATAATATTAACTAATATCTACAATTATTTATGTATCGGAAACTTTATTACAATTACATTATGACAGTTATGATTAATTACGTCTTAACTGCCAATAAAATTGACAATTCCATGACAATGTAATCAATTTACAAGGTTTTTATTATTTAAAATGGGTTTTTTATTATACGAATTTATACGTATATTTTATAAACTTATATTAGTTCCTATTCAGTATTTTAATATCGATAACAACACGGATATTTTTCCATACATAACCTATTGTTACAGCTCTACTCAGTGCGCTATTCAGATCGACAGACCTTGTACCATCTGACGTCGTGGCCGGCTGCGTCCTCCTGCGAGTTCGTCAGAAGCGAGAAACGAGGGAGATGCGACGAATCCAAATGCTCAATGACGAAGAACCCATTTACACTACTGACGTGAACAAAATATTCTCGGAAACCCCTCCTTGGATGAATTTGGACGACGCGCTACATTACCTTCGTTTGTCGATCGCGGCGTACGGCTGGCCGTATGTGCTCTACCGGCACTGTTTTACGGGATTCTGCAAATTGGCTCGACACTTGACTTGCTGCTGTTGCAGGTATGTTTTTATTAAGGTACTTTCTGTACCCCTAGAAACTATATTTATGTTGTTTAAGGTTTTTATATGAGTTGGAGTAGGAAACAAGTATACACTTAATAGCTAGTAGTATGTGGACATCTGAAACCAACTTTATATAGAGGTTCACGAGTTATTTGAAGTCAATCAAAGATGCGTTGCTACGCCCGAAGATGAACATAGTCGCCTGATATTAAAGTTAGCCGACAACCACACCCTTCCATTATAACGCAATAACTGCTTCACGCTAGAAGCAGGGGTGGCGGTGGTACCACCCCAGTCGAACTATACTCGTTCTCTTACATACATACTTAGGTGTCAAGAATTTCAGATACATACCACATTACAGTGTCTGGTCTGTTCTATAAATATACATTTTACTAACGATTATTTTGTCTAATGACACAGCTCGACATATCTCTACATATCGACACATATCGACTATATATGATGGACACATATCCACTTCTCTACATTTAAATACATATGTAAATGTAAAAATGTAAATTTTAATAATAAATCATAATCTTAAATATACATTTTTCATAATATTACTTATAGTTACATAATCCAGCCCCACTTCACACGCTAGATCCACTCTTAGCTAGGTCGTTCTATTTTTAACTAAACTATATTTAACTTTTAATGAGCGCCTTGTCATATAACGAAATATTATAAGAAAACTAGCTGACACGGCAAACGTTGTTTTGCCATATCAATAATTACATAATAATAAAAAAAAATATATCTAAAAATTTAAAAAAATGTTAAGGCTGGACAACACTTATCACTATGGGGTAGGAAAAATAAATATTGGCCGATTCTCAGACCTACTCAATATGCTCACAAAATTTCATGACAATCGGTCAAGCCGTTTCGGAGGAGTACGGGAACGAAAATTGAGACACGAGAATTTTATATATAAGATTTGTTAATTAATTTAGCAGTAATATATTTATAACTTGCAATGGTACTACTTGTTTAATTAGTGTCCTATACTTCTTAAAAGGAGGTTAAACAGCTTGGGATTGTATTATAATAAATGATATTCATAATTATTTAGTCAAATGTTAAAGTGTACAATATTATTTATCCTGCCAAAAAAGTTTACTATTACGTAATCGTAATAGAATAAATATAGCTAGTGTTTAAAATAATTATACTTATATTATATAAAAAAAACATGAATAATATGTTTCTTTCCGGATCTTTTCTAATCAAATCGAATATTTCGTACGTATGTTGCACGTATATGGGTATAAATACAACTGTGATAAAACTAATTGTCCTCTATACATGTTCTTAACAGGTGGCTAAAAGTAGTATGAACTATAATTTTGCAAAGTTAGCCATTATTATATATTTTTTATTAAATTACCTTATTATAATTACATTATATAAATATAACATATCATTTTCAATCTTCATTAATTAACTTCTAAAAAATATTTACCGAAGTAGAACGCATAATGAACAACGCGTTACTTACGTAATGTTTAAAATTTTTAACAAGCTTCAGTTTTTTATGAAATCTCAAAGTTTGTTCTAGGTTAACGGATCCACCCAAAATACATATTCATTTAAGTTAGTAGGTAGTATCATTAATTTAGTTATGTTCGGGTCGGCATGGTGACCAGCTCGCGTGGCGGAGAGTTCACTTTGCCGGTCTGACGAACAGTGGGTTCCAGGTTCGATCCCTAACAAGACAGACTTCTGAATGTTGAATTTATACGTCTTATCTGGGTCTGGATGTTTGTGTATTTGTCTTTATGTGTGTCCATGACACCCACGACATAGAACAAAATCCTAATGTGGGCGCTATGAGCATAGAAAGCGTGTGTATTTTAATTAAATATAACTGATAATTCATAAATGATCCCGTAGACCTGTACTAAATTCATTTTATTTAATATCCTGGTCCAAGTCCGTAGCTCCGTAGCTCGTAAAATGTAAATGTTACCCTAATAAAATTAACCGTACACCTTTATTACCTCTCGTAATCTGATTGGGAAGTTTACAGATGACATAGCCTTAAAATAAAGTGGATAGAAAGTGAACATTCAAACGCCTCGAAACCGGTAAAATAAATAATACATTTAGGTACCTAATTTTTATACCAATATGATATGCTACTCAATTCGATCTAACGTGTCTAACTTACAATATTAACATGTGTATGTAAATGAACATACCTGTTTTTAAACTTCCTTTATTTTGGTTTCATGAAAGCGAAAGCAATTGGGGACAAAGCCAAAACCCGGACAGACGTAAACATGAATCGAAACTGTTTATGTAAATAGAATAAAATCTTTTGTTCTCAACAACGTCCTGTTATATAGTCATTTATGTTTTTCGGCTATCAGAAAACTGTCTTTAAAGTTGCTGGTAAATCATTACCTAGTATCTAAATCGGTGAATTTGGACTACATAGACCTCGATATGTATAAAGAATATCACCACCACACCAATTGTAGCATGAAGCAAATCTTACGGTTCGGTAAAAGGGGGTTGCCGGGTCACTTTCATATGTGGCAGCCATCTTAGTCCTCGGGAGTAGCAACGCACCGATTTACTTTATATGGAATTTCTGTTCCATATGAAGTTGCTAACACATGTCCAAGGGCGGCAGTTACCACTTGCCATCAGATGGACTGCATGCTCGTTTGCTACTTCTAAATTGTAATATATACATATAAAAGATAATCCGTGTTGTGATATATGAATCACGTTACAGGCCAAAGAACTCAATAGTAACCGACGACAATTGCTGCCTGTGCCATTTCGCCGGAGTGAAGTACATGTCGAAGCTTTCTGCGGATGACATCATCTTTGCGTCGTTCAACAATCGAGTCTTTGAAGTAAGTATGAATACACCTTTCGGGGCATATATCTCGTCAACTTATTATTGTTCCACTGCTGGGCACGGGTCTTCTCTCAGAATGAGAGAGTTTTAGGCCCTAGTCCACCGCGCTGGCCAAGTGCGAATTGGCAGACTTCACACACCTTTGAGAACTCTTTTTTTTATGAGAACTCTCAGATGTGCAGGTTTCCTCGCGATGTTTTCCTTCACCGTAAAGCAGTGATAATTAAATTTTAATGCGCACATAATTTTAGAAAAATCTGTGGTGCGTGCCTGGGATTCGAACCCCGGATTCTCGATTGAGAGGCCATATTTCAACCATTAGGCTATCAGTGCTCGGGGGGTATCAGTAGGGAGTATAAACTTCAGATAAATTTATGAAATAATTTGTAATTCTAAATGATACTAATGGCTACATACTCTTATTATTAGCGGAAGTAGATAGGTTTACGAGGATAAGGGTAAAAAGAAGATTGGCAGAAAATAAGAAACGTAACTAATATATGAGAATCAAATAGACAAAGGACTTGAAATAATCGTAACCAAACCAGAATGAGATGTTTCCCAATATCAATGTATTACGTAACGGTTCCTCGAAGTCTTACGAGTGCCCAAACATCACTCGATCGACTCTAGATGGTTGCTGACGTTCAACGATCAAAACCAACTACATATTTCGAATATCGAATGACATAAATTATATCGAAATCGAATGTACCGTTGTTTGATAACACATAAGCTACAGTTTTCACTTCTTGGCACGTTTTATCATGTTTTATCACCTTCTCTTTTAAATAATATTAAATTTACCTACGCCAAATTTAGCTATCAGGCTCGATTTTTGATTATTTAGATTATTTGATAGATTTTCTTCCAAAGATAAGAATACGCTATTTTATTAATACCTGAAGTATCTACCCGCTACGGTATATAATAAAATAAATTAATATAAAAACATCATTTGCATTGTCATCAGAACTTAATGTGTAAGTATTCCAAATTTCAGCTCAATCGGACACTGAGAAGTGGGTTAAATTCAGCTTGCAAGATTTGACTTAAGCATACATACAAACATTGCAAGTTAATTAAAAGCTTTTGAAAATAGTCGCCATCTTTAAATATTTATATGCATATGATATGACATGTTGCACAACATGTCATATCATATGCATATAAATCACATAAGTTGAATTGCATTGCAATCATACAAGCAAGTTACTATAAATAAGCTCCATCCATGCAAAATTTGACGTAAATCGGACCCGTGGTTCTTGCGTGATTGAATAACGAACAGACATCATTTCATTTTTATATACCAGTATAGATAAAGGCTATATAGGTATACATAAATTAAATCATAACTTTATTATATTTATTTACGAGACAAATTGTTGATACCTATAAAATGTAACCTCCGTCGTAAACAAGTTTACATTGCAAAAATATACCGAGTCATGTTACCTGGAAATCGTAAGATACGTAGTTTTTTCGCCATGAAATCATTACTCGCAAACAAATTTCAATTTCATTTTGCAAGTGGCAATTTGCGGCGTATGAGTGTTAGGGATGTGGTAAAATAAACGATTATTTAATAAATTTGTTGACTATAAATAATCGATTTTAAATTATTGTTTTTTAAATTAATCGATTTTTTATTTATATTTTCGTTTTTTTCCGTATCGTTAAATTACTAAAAAGATTATGTCTGTATGTAGTTTCACGTACTTTCGATATATTAACAGCAGCTCTATAATAGAATTACTTGCAACGCCGTCTAGTGCCTATTTTTGGTGTTTTGCATAAGAAATGTCAACTAAATGAACAAAAAGTATTTGAGGGCTAACTTTATAATAAAAAATCGATTTTAAAAAACGATTATTTTTTTGTAAAATCATCGATTTTTGGAAAATCGAAATCGATTTGATTAAAATATAAAATCGGTTAATATAAAAATCGATTATTGCCCAGCCAAGTCACATTCCTAGCGTTGAGTCAGATTTTTGGGCTCTCGGTAAACTTCACGTACTCGTTAGTTCAGGCGGAGTGTATGCTAATTATGACCCAGTTTCAAGTTTTGGAGACTTGACACTTCACGTTCCTAATTGTTGCTCCGAAAATAAATTAGAATTAGCCGGGATACGTTTTGAAACTTAGGAAGAAACAACGGTTTACATGCGATTAGAATTTACTTAGATTAAAGTTTACATTAGATTAAAGGGCACAGTAAAACTCATGATACTACATACATACTCACACGTGATAATATTAAAAAGTTGCAGAAAAAATACAATGTTAGGTTGTACACACACGTATGTACACCACACATTTTTAGGGTTCCGTGTTCAAACGGTAAAAATGGAGCCCAATTAATAAGACTCCAGGATAGACAAAGGGATAGTTTGTCCGTCTGTTTGTCACCGGGCTGCATCTCATGAACTGTGATAGGTAGATTTTTATACGGATTATGTTTTTCTTGTACCTCCATAACAACAACTACTAAAACAAAAGAAAATGAATATTAAAATGGGCTTCCATAGAACAAACATGTTTATTTAAGATTCCCTTCGTGCGCGAGTCCAACTCGCACTTGACCGGTTTTTAATAGAAAATCTCATTATTTTACCATACCAAGAGTTGGACGTGCTCACTGTTAGTCTATAGTTTATTTTAATGGATATTCTTATCGAAAATTAATATCATATATTTTAAATACATATTTAAGATAGGAATCGAATACTTAACGTCCTCAGGAAATACATGTATGTCCTGTGATTTAAGAACACGCTGTAACTAGTAAATAGGAAACTTCATTGTTTAAAAAGTTTTTATCTTAGCGTAAAACTTATCACTTGTTAAAAATGATGAACACGGTGAACACTTTTTCTCCCCAGAACAGGATTCTTATTCCTATTTTGTTTAATAACTTTGGTGTAATAGCAACAATACGTTATTTATCATCTATTTCGGTACAAACTCGTATTTTGCTCTCAGAAGATAAAATAATGATAGAGAAATAATCCATATAACACGCGAAAATTCTTAAAAACATTAATTATTTATCATTGTCGTAATTATACGTTGTGCTGGTTATATGAGGATAACTTGGACTTGCGAGTACATAGAGATAATCTCAATGATCTTTGTAGACCTTGAGAATGTAAAACGTAGGTACTAAACGTCATACCATTTTTGCCTTACGTTTTAGTTCCGTGTCTACAAGCATTGACAAAACATATTTGTAATGTAAATAGACATTAATTACATACCATGCAGTAAAGTGACAGGTCGAGGAAGGAGTATAAATCAAGTATGAAACGTTTCATAAAATATGGAGACTCTTCTGGTTTTATATTCTATTTCAAAAGTTGTAGAACGATGAATCAACCGATGAGATCCCGGACTCCTCCACTTAGCGCTGAGGACGGCCACCGCGGGGATTTTAGTGCGGTAAAAATCCCACATAACCCGGCGTTGCTCACACAGCGTCGGGTACCTTTGAAAGTTTTCCCCTCGTTACAAAAACAAAGAAGAATGAGTAAAATAATGATTGTTTTCAGTTGCCGTTCTGTGTGATAGCTGACCACGAAAGGGAGAGCATCGTGGTGGCTGTACGAGGGTCCATTTCACTGCGGGACATCTTCACCGACTTTACGGCGGGCTCCGAGAAATTTGAGGCTGACGGTAACTTATCTCATTAAATTAAATTAATAATTAATTAATCAAATAAATAATTTGTAATGAGTATTCTGGCGTTGCCCGCGTACTCCCGTAAGTATCTTTTTTTAATTTATGTATGTTTTAAAAAAATGTAAATACCTTTAATGTTATTTGCTGTATGTATTCGTTTAACATAATCACTTTTGACTAACCGTCGCGTAATATAAGTTTCTAAAGCTAAAACCTTGATATGTTGACATAAAGTTCATTTTATTTCGTTCAGTTGCTTTATAAAGTAGAGACATGCTTAGGTAAGAAAGGAGCTTTTGATACGTGAGATATATAAGAGTATTTAAATAGTGGTTATAGTCTGCGCGCACGAAGTTTACCAGGTCGTGAAAAGAGTATGGTTCGACCGGTAAGGTACCACCGGCACACCTATTTCTATCGTGAAGCAGTTCTTAGGTTAGGGTAGAAGGGTGTGTTTGTCGGCTTACTTTTATATGAGCCGGGTGTAGTAATGTATCTGTTATTGACTTCATATAGAACCTCTGTTCCATATGAAATTATTTACAGATGCCTATGGGCGACTGCAGTCAATTACCATGAGGCGGACTGCATGCTCGTTTGCTATTTCAATTATATAAAAAGCCACGTCTAATTAAAAATACGTAAGTTCTGAAGTACCGTTTAAATCGGAAACAAACTTTTATAATATGATGTTCATATTACAACTACTTATATAATTGGCACTCGTATGTATTTATGCGTAGCTATGTAATCGATTACATTACTTCATGAAGATACTGCATTAATCACTTAACACTATTACACACCTAATTACAAACTGTTTTAATTATAGAAGTGTATTCCAATTATAACTCATATAATATATTATAGTAAACTGATTTTAAATTACTTTGTTAGGATACTTACGGGCTATAAAGGGGAAAATTAGATGCCTAAAAAGCTTAAGTTTAAATTAACCTCTATTTAATTAAATTAGCAGGCTAATTTTAAGTTTATTTGACATCTATCTTTAGGCATAACATATTTCTGTATACAAACACACGGTTCCGTGTTATTACAGAGGTATAATGTGATCAAGCTTTGTGATGTTCTATTTATAAGCGTGGTTAGGTAGTGTTCAAGTATAAAAACGCCTCTGTGTTTTGCCTAAAAACACAAATCCTATAGCCAAGCCACAAGGCGCTCAGGCAGGACAATTAGTAGTAACGCACATATGATTGACTTCATATGGAACCCCTTTTCTTTAAAAAGTTGCTTACTGCTGTCCATAGGAGACGATGATCACTTCCGAACAGAAGGACTGCAGGCTCGTTTGCTACTTCAATCTTACAAAATAAGAGCAGATACCCTGTATAAAAGACTGTTACTCATTGATGAACATATTATACATATTTTCATAGGTCTACCAGAAGACACGGCCGCCCATAAGGGGATGTCGATGGGCGCGGCCAAGATGCTGCGACGATTGATGCCGGTCCTCGACAGAACCTTCCAGCAGTTTCCACATTATGACCTAATCCTAACAGGTATACCTACACTCGTTTTATTCTGTAGGGCACAGGTTAGCTACTACTAGAGACATTTTTATCACGGATCTATGCGCGCACGTAAAAGGGAAAGGGTGGATTTGACCCCTAAGGTTACAAAAAGATCATTTTATGAAGTGGATGCTTTTGAATTTAGTTTGAAGACCTGCGTTAATTGATCACCATACCGATTTGACATATAAAGGATTTCGGGTTCGATCCCCGGGTAAGCAAACTGGAAGTATAACAATCTATCTATCTATATAAACAGTTTTTTCCTGGTATTCGTGAGCAAGTCTTAGTACGTCGTAGGTACCCAGGGGAATCGTAGTGTGGGGATATCAATACAAAATATTATACCTTCTACACTTTAACTTGTATTTTCCTACTTAAGGGTTGAAATATATTTCAGGTCACAGTCTGGGTGCAGGTGTAGCAGTATTAGTAGCATTAAAGTTAAGACCAAGGTATCCACACCTTAAAGTATTCGCATTTTCAACACCAGGTTAGTATTTTTTAAGTTTATTATCCCTATTTTTATATTTTTCATCAAACCTAACACATACATAGTTTAAGGGTGGTAGAATCCTTCGTAGTTTGATTTCATACGTACGACCGTCCACCGTTACGACTATTTCTGCCTTACAAAAATGTAAAGTACTGCTATGTTCTGAACTTCTTATATAAAGAGTCTGGTAAGAGAGAGAAGCTTATCTAAGGCATTTCAACTTAGTCTTACTAGGTAACAAGGTACTTGTAGCCGGCCTGAATTAGGACTAAACCTATTTGGAATTGATTAAAGATTGGCAACCAGGGTTGCCACATAATCTTTTGCTGTTTTTATAATACGAAAACCCATTGCACGGTGAGAATAAAACAGACATAATGTGAAAATTGCATTTTTTTGAAATACTAAAATTGATTGAGTGATCGCATGTTAAAGATTTTTTTAAAGCGCGCGGTTCATAAAGGGAAGTAACCACAAATTACTTTTAAATTCCCTACATGATAAATTATGTTACTACGAGAGGATTCATTACCGAAATTTTAAGGTTCAGCCTGGCTTTCGTTTTTATTTTAATTTATTTTATGATGAAATTATGTTTCATACATTTTCGTGATGTAACTTTATATTATAATCGATATGGCGCATTGCGTGCTATTCTGTTATCCTTTTCATCGATTCGCGACGTCGATATGCCTGCAGTCATTGGCGATAATTGATGACGCGGCAATTCTGAAGGCTTTGTTTTTGGAGACCTGCTAAAAATACAATTTGTTTTTGTACGCTATTTTTGGTTTCTGTCCGTCAATTTTAGAATTAGGTACGGTCTTAAGTATCGATGAATCATATCTTCAATCAGGTCTTAAGTATTTAATGAATCGACATTTTTATGAATCAAAATTAGTTATGATATCTAAATGTACATCAATTTGTTAGAACTTAGAACAATACAATTTAATAAATTAATTTTAATAAACACATGATTAAATTATACAATATACATAAAAATAAATATTATTATTTGTTATCTACACTAATATACAAAAATGAGAGGTATGTGTCTGTTGATTACTCAGTCACTCAAAAATCACTAGCCTGATTTCTATGAAATTTTGCATGGATGTAGCTTATCTGGTCAACTTATAAGCTATATACTTTTGTTTTCAATACATTGCACTATTTAAAGAAAGCGACTATTTTATGTCCCGTAGCGAAGCACGGGTGGATACTTCAGCTATATATACAAGTAGATGACACATAACTTTTGCGAAGTGTACGTAAAGTTGTGTACGTAATAGCTATCGGTCTGGCCTCTAGAGATCCGTGGCCCAAACTTGACAGAGACATCTAAATAATAAATGAAGGCTTCCGTGACTAAGCTTCAGTTTTTGCCTTCTTGCAAGTCCATCTGATACATCCATTAATCTATGCTAAAATTAACTGTATACTAAAGTTATTTTTAACATACATTAATCGTTAGAAAAAATCTACTACCACTGAAAAAGGATAATAATCTTCAAGCAACTGAACACAATTTTATTCTTATTTATATTATTTAATTATACCTACGAACACTAAATAAGTCACGTTTAAGACACAAAAAGCTTAATATACCTTTTTGTGTTTATTTATATATTGATGACCTACGTGATAGAGCGGTTACCATACCGGTCTTACACGCAGTGGATCCCGGGTTCGTTCGCTGAATTTAGATTTCGGTTCTGGGTCCGAGCATTTATGTATTCGTCTTTATGTGTGTTCATAGCAGCTACGACAAAGACAAAATCCTAGTGTGTATCTGAGTGAAGAGGTGTGATTATAATTATACTCGTATATTTACCCGTTTAGAAGCTACGATGTCACAGACGAAAACACAAATTATACTACATTAAATTTATATCACCCCTCTTTTTGTGTCGGAAGCTAAAAATCTTCCTGTGCATATAAAGTACTTTCGATGTTTGTTCTTTTACTTTCATTCAAATATATCTGAATGTAGTCTTAATTTATTTCCTTCCTTCCAGCTGGCCTAATAAGTCGAGAAGCGGCGCGGTATACGGAGAGCTTCGTACTAACAATCGGCGTTGGTGATGACCTGGTGATGAGGCTCAGTGTCCACAGCATCGAGAACTTGAGAACAAAGGTCATTCAGACCATACATGCCACTAAATTGCCCAAGGTGAGCACTGTACAAATTATTTATTTGCACAACATTTTTTTTCTATTTTTAGGACAGATTAAAAATAGAATTACTTACTCAAACGCATTTGCCTTCCAGTATCGGATAATGCTGAACGGCTTCGGCTACGCTCTGTTCGGGGTACCTGCTCGAGACCTGGAGTCCACTTGGAGAAGACCAGAAGACCTGGAAGCCAACCACTCGGACGACTCCACAGACGCGCTGCTGGTACAGGGCGTGTCCACCGTGAGTGCTGTCAGTGTAAACCTTTCTCTTACCAGGAGTGCCGTGCTGTGTCGCTTGGTGTTCGCGCGCTTTCAGTGTTCATCGCGTCTCATCTCGTCCTATGTTACCATCAAGTTTTTTTCGCCTATTTATTTGCGGTTTTCTTTTATTTCTCAATCTTTTTAAGGTATTATTCTGTCATATTAATCAGCCTTATTGTGCAAACACTTTTTAATTCGTTTAAAAGGGGACATATTATGTCTACCATGCATTGTGTTTGTAATCTTATAAGTTACTATAATATACCTTAACTATTTAACGAAGGTTTTCCTGTGATACTGACTTCAACAAATTAACTAAAATCAATCATTCAATAATTAATTACTTACAATGTTTTGTTTCTTTCCACCTTCCTTTTTGTCATCAATATGTTTAATCAAGAGTTTTCTGACCATTGTAATTTTATATGCTCATGGTTCATCTTATGTTTGTAAGCTTGTAATGCCGGTAGATAGTGTGTGTATTTTATTTTTTGCTTATTTGCTAGTTACAATGTATAATAGTTTTTATTTTAATAAAAACCGGTATATCAAATATTGTACTATGAAAGATAAAGTGATATTGTACGTTTTTGCGACCTATAAATTTTTTTGTAGAACACATTAATAACAAGTATTAAGTGTTATACATTAATAATGTCGAATAGTGTTCAATTTAGGATTATGAGTATTTCGTCGATGAAATTGGTGACCATGCTGTAATTATTCATTGGTGATTGATTGCCGACATTTTTAACTCATTGTAAAATATCCATTCTTAATAACCAAACCGCAACCAAAACATAATTAATTGCATTAACTTTTAAAGTACATAATTTGTTAAATAAGAATTATCGGTTGAGGTAAGTATGTTTTTACCTATTTATTATTTATTCATTTTTTTAGTGTTTGTTTTGTTGGATTTGTTAATGTTTGTTGCACCAAGTAGCTAGTGATTTAATGCTTGTGGTATTATTATCGTAATTATAATAGCTACTGACTGATTTTGTAATTGAGATTAAGGAAAGGATCTTCTCAATTTCGCCGTATTTTTGTATGCAATGTATGTGGTATATTTTTGTATGGCAGCAAGCGATAGGATAGCCTACTAAAAGTTAAGAAGTCATTATCATTGCAGGACATCTGTAATCGATTCCCGATATAACAGGATTCTTTTTCGTTTTTTAGAAAATAGCCATATCTCCTGTTTCGTTTTTTGAAAAGGTTTCATGTCCGATGATACTACGGCAAGAAATTGACGTTCTGGTTCTAAATACTTTTAGTTGTTTTTATATTATTACAACCCTATTTTTTTGCACCTTCGATCGATCATAGATCCGTTGCTAACTTGCTAAACCTGACGATTAATTGGAACGCCTAAAGTCTGTCGTTGGTGTCTCTATTTTATTATACTTTTTTAAGTGTGACACAGCTTTAAACCGTTAGTATAACGCTCAATTACGTGTAGTTCTACTTTTACCTTACTTATCAGTTATCTGTTCATAGAAAAATATTATCCAAATAGGTACCAAATTTTCTAATCGAGGTTTCACTAAAATAGTTAAGACAGTATTATCTTTATCACTCACCTATTTGCGACCGAGTTAGGTTTGTGTAAGTAACATACATGAATAATATTCTAAAATAGATTTCCATCGTATTCCAGGAGGCGGCGCTAGTGTCGCGCAACGTATTCGCGCGGCGGTTTTCGTCGGCGCGGTTATTCACCGCGGGCCGAATACTGCACATCGCTAGGCGAAAGCGCATGGGCATTGAAAAGTAAGGATGTCGTATTAACATAATTTAGATGTAACAAACGAGCATGCCGTCCATTTGTGGTTATATGGTTAATGGCGTTCATGGACATCTGTAATTAAATTTTAAATATTAGCCTATAAGTGCCGTTAGTACGAGTTTATTGCGTTACCTCGAAATTATCATGATTTACATTTGTGATGTTAACTGATCACTGCTCTCAAGTAAAACGAAGACTTATAGTTTTTTCTAAGGTCGACATAATTCATCACATTCCCTACGATAAGTTTAAGGACGTTTAAAGATCATTTATTTATCTGCAGTATTACATATATTTTTTGTATAGATATTTGTATTCGATATTTAACCTTATCTATATAGTGTGTCTTAGAAACACTATGTTATTGACTACAAACTTTACACGAGTATGCCAACAATAAATTCTATTTTTCTATCATTTTTTCTTCATGTCTGACCATAGCAATGAAGCGGATGCAGAAAGGTAAGAATTTTGTCTGCAGTTGACTCAAACTGTTTTCATATAATTTAACTGATGCTACATAATCTCAATCATCTAAATAGTTATATAAAAACACCGAAATAATAAAATAAATCGATTTTTCACAGAAAAGTGCGCACGCAGGAACCAACGTACGAGATGCGATGGGCGTGTCCCGAAGACTTCATGGAGTTGCAAGTGATGCCTCGCATGTTACTCGACCACTTGCCAGAAAACGTGCATCGCACGATACAAACCGTTATAGAAGAGAAACATACGTACCGAGTCACGCAAATAGTTTAAGCTGATTAACCAACGGCATTTATTTTTGTTTATTGCAACACAGAACGGCTGTAATGTGTAATTCTGTATCTGTGGTATTTACCGGTGTTTAGAGCGTTTGATCAAAACATTGACTTTTCTTACGACACGATATATCCACGTTTATTTTGTAACTTGTAAAAATTGGGTCACGATGACAAGTCTAATGTGTTAATTATTACATGACAAATAGTTACAAATTATTGATTTGAAAATAATTTGTTAAGGACATTTGGAATTATATGGAAACGCTCGTATATAAACGCCAGCAAGTACAATATTGACTTTATACATACCATAAACTTGGCAACACTCTTAGCATACTTATGACAAAGAATTGGATTGAAAAAGATGGCCGCGAATTAATGAGGTCAGGTTTTAAGGCGCAAAGCCAAAGTCGTAAAAACATTTTAAATGTATTGTTGTCCCAATAAGGAACAAGCATTTGCAGTTCTGCGTTTATGATTTATCCCATGAGTGTGCTAAGCCTGGTGAATGCCATGCTTAGTCTTTTTTTATAAACATAAATTAGTATAATCTTGTAAAACAGTCATGACACGATTTGACATTCTTTTGAATTCTCTTAAAACTATCAATCAATTAGGGCTTTTCTGAAACTTTGTACATAGTAAATAATCAATCATTTCAACGTATTTGTAAATAATAAGTATAAATTATAACAAATAAATGTTACTAATTAGAAAAGCGTAAGAAGGCGTAGGAATAAGAAATGTGAGAAGACTGTGATGATGTTAAGTATGGCAATTGTTATTGTAAATGAGATGTATAAGGGTGTCTGTGGATTGTAGCGTTTAGTTTTATCATGATTTGATATTATTGTATGTAAATATTCAAACTATTTAGATGTAAGGATATTATGCTCGTTTCACAGAAACATAGAGGGATGGTTAATATCAACGCAATGCGTACATACTATAGATCTGAAATATTTTTAGCTTTTATTTATATAGACAATTGACATTGAAGTTAATAATGTTACCAACAAATTATTTTTCTGGTTATTTTTAATTTATTTCTTGATTTTATTTTGTTTTATATTTTGAGTATATTTTTTTAGTATTTAAATTAGTTACTTTTCTCAAATCGAATACATTGTTGTCTAAATCTAAATAATCATAATTAAAAAAAAAATCACTTTATAAACACTATTCAATACTACTTTTTGATATTTCTATTTATGTCAATTTGTTTGTGAAATTATTAAAAAATAATTTTGCTCAATTTAGAAGCAATTAATTTTACCGCCAAGCACTTGCAGATTTTTTTAAGAATTGCAATGCTACCACTAAGTACAATAATTAGATATTAGAGTAGAATACAGCGTTACCGGAGTCAATTACATAGAAAATACAAAATATTTTAAGCGAATGTGCTAAAGATTTTGAGAGTAACTTAATAATTTTCTTCAGCATATCGTA
>DWNE01001220.1:0-22947 GCA_018249875.1 Cecropterus toxeus | reverse complement strand
CCATATAAATGTAGCAATTTAAATAACTACCTTTTTTCTATTTTCATTTTTTTCTACGTTCAAATATTTAATAATAAGTAAGTAAAGAATAATTCTATAACATGAAAATTGTTATTCATATTTGTTTTTGTACAAAAAAATGTTTACGATCATTCATAACATTCTTAACCTTAGCTTAGAAACTAGGAAATGACCTCGTGTAGGCCTGTCAAGTAACATTACATAACATTTGAAAGGATTGCACGCATACTGTAACTTGAGGAAAAATATATAAAATATAAATTTAATATATACAATAATTAAGTAGATGATATTATCATTAATCTAAATTATTCTAGGTGTCAGGGTTAGGAGTTTGAATTACAAATTGTTATGAAAAACACTATTAGGTATGAAAATTTATGATTATGATTAAAATAAATAAGACATTTTTGAATATAAGCCAACGTGTTACTGCGTTGGACTATTCTATAGCAAGAAAATATATAAATTGGCGATGGTTTAGGCAGAATATAAACTTACAACTTTTCGCAGATGCATCGCCATGTTAGCGAATTCGTCGCTGAGGAGCCACCGGAGGTTCATGAATGAGGTGGGGTAGCCCACGATCTTCTCGGCTTCTCTTATAACTTTACTCCACTGGGCCAAGGGTGGTCGGTATACGAAATCTTCTTGGGTTAGGTTCGTCAAGGTGTTCTCCAATCTAATTTGCTGCGAAGACAGCATAGTGCGACGGAAATGACGCATCATAGCGTAAGACATCGTTATTCTGTATATTTAGAACGATTTTTATAAAGTAATTACATTCGTTTAGTTTCGCGCTTAAATTTATTATGATCTAAATCGTAAAGTGCGCTCCGCTCACGGTGTGATTATGTCATTGTTTATTTTGACATTTCGCTTGCGTTCAGAAACAAGTTATCAAATTACAGCTTGTCAATATTAAGATTTCTGAACGTTAAATAATTATTGTTATCTTTAAAATATATCTTCTGTTTTTATTTATTTTATGCCTGTATACGACGAAAGGAATTATTCAAAATAATTTATTTCATTACACACAGGCAGGTAATGGTTTATAATTCACTAGTAATTAAATTGGTACTTTTTTAGATTGTAAAGACGTAGTTTCACGATATGGCTATTTGTAATCTTTTCAGTAGAGAAACCGGAGTAATACTTGCTCTTAGTCAGCGGCTGTCAAACATTTGGGGTAAACTTAAGGGTTGCTGCGCGGGAATTATGAATTATATTCAAACTAGAAGTAGCCAACTCTGGAAGTACTATTTTATTTGACGCGTGCATAGCTCCGAGAGAAGAACGTAATGAATGAATAGAATGTAGAACTAAATTAGAGTGGTGAGGTGTTTCGGATTGTCACATTAAGCATGGTCCTTCACATGCCAATTTAAACTTTTGAGGGGTTTGAAAAGATCCAACATTACACATTTGGTCACAACTGACCAAAAGATAGGGGAGGGGGGCGCTAAGGAGCTCCGGCCTCTATTCAACCTTAAAATCTAATGTCGACTGAGTCAACTCCTTCTTCCCCAAAAGAAAATGGTAATCAGAAGCCCGTGGATGATAGAGCGCTACTATCACATATATTGCTAAAAGAAATCCAGATGATATTCTACTTCGACAGGTGTTTTTTGACTTCTGAATTAAGCGATTTAAGTTATAATAATTGGCATTGCAATTATAGTAATTCGTATGATAATGATAATAGATGTAATGGTTACAAGTCGCAATGAACATTTTGACATTAGGTGGAAAGTACATGTTTAGGCGCCCCGCGTAACTAGAGGTAGCCATACCGTTCCAGATTCTACTCAAGCGGTCTAGGTTCGATTTTCAGCCAGTCAGATATCTAAACGATGAATTTAGTTTTATGTTCTGGGTCTTGGGTTCTTGGGTATTGGGGACCCAGAACATAAAACTAATTTCAAGGATTATTCAACTGTCCCAGATTCCATGTATACATACTATGTATACGTGGTATCTGGGACAGTTAGAATAATCCTAGCTAGGCGCTATGTTGAAAGCGTTAAAGCTTAAGTTAACCAAAGAGATTAAATACAACCAGAACGTCTTAGTTTACTAATTAGAAAAGTACTAACTAACGCTATTTTACTATAATATTACAAATAATTAATTTTGGGCACAGTAGAGATCTTACCTAAATCTGGTACGATATCACAGCACACTGTTGACTCATTAAACTTGATAGTGACGTCAATAATCAAAGGGTTTCCGCAAACTTTATACTAAAAATAAATTTTCGAAAGCGTGCAGTGGATATTGCCGTACTTGTCACATTTAACTAAGTCGCCTCCAGGACAAAATTTTGAAAAAGGACAGGTATATACGTAGCAGCTTTCTACAGAAACATAATTCATTTTAGATTTTATCGTCGCCCCACTCGAACATAACACTAATAAATATGAAGTACTGAACGTTAACGCTTGCACGGCGGCCAATCACGTGTCTGGGCGCAATAATTCAAAAAATAGAAGGGTCAGTAGGCCCCTGGCGAAGACGGTGGCTCGTCCATAGCAATTAAAAATAAAACCGATGTATAATTTGTTGCCAGTTTATGGTGGCCCCATCCTGCGGCCGCAAAACGACTAAAATGTACGCATTTGCATTTTGATCGGCGCAGTTCTGATTGAGTGAGGTCCGCGCTCCGTAGGTAGGACGAGTACAGGCGAGGGATAAATCGGATTGATTTCGTTTTTTACTCTTTCAAATAATCGGCAGCCTGCCAGGTATTCTGTGTTGGATTGTGCGGGGTTTATTAAACTTTTCCTTCGATAAATGCGCGGGATATTTTAGGAATTCGCGGAATATATGGAAGAGATTTGGCGTCAAAACTAAAAGGCTTCCATCAGTTAAGTTCGGGAACGGTGGGCATAAACAAGTATTTTATCGTAGTGTATCTCGGCCGCTGGGACGCCGGTCTGCGGGCGGTGCCGTGCAATTACGGCCTAATTGCCGCGTTCATTTCGCAGAAATAATTTACTAATATACATCTACGCAGACCACGCCTCGACCATCAACATCGCATCTCCACATCTATGCACATGTTGCTACATAATGTGCAGTGTAATTTTTGAAGGGAGCCGCTTCTGTGTGTAAAACTTAAGTGGCCGGTAAGTGGTCGTTTGCTGTATCAACTGCAGGCATTATCGACGAGTTTCTTTTCTTGATGGCTAGCTATGAGGTTAAGCACATAACTCATCTAAAATAAAGAGAATGCCAGTCCTATTATGGCACATAGCGTGCGTGGCTAAGAAAACAGATTCGCTGAACTTGTAGAAAAACAAATAGGCGAGCTTGTTTCAAGTTTAGCTGTTCATGATATGATTACAGAAGCGCCTCCGCTATTGCTAGTTTCATTGTACTCATTGTAATAGTCCTAACGGTTTTATGCATGTTTGTTTTTATTTTATACACAACATTTTTATATTTTTACTTTTTTATTTTTCTGTGGTACAGTTATTTTCGACATCGAGTGGATGTTTCATCATACGTCCACTTTTCATACGGTACGGTAGATATTTCTCACTATCAAACTATGATCGAACTACTCCTCCCGGCTAGAACTACCATGTAGTGGTGTCGGCCTAGTATAGCTATTTTATTTTATTAATATGAAGTAGCAAACGCGCAAGCAGCCCATCTGATGGTAAGTGGTTACTGCCGCCCATGGACATCTGTGAGCAACGTCATATATTATAACAGGGGTTCTATCTGAAGTCGAACACAAATGCGTTGCTACTCCCGAGGACTGAGATGGTCGCCTCATATAAAAGTGAGCCGGCAACCACACCCTTCCACCGAAACGCAAGAACTGCTTCACGCTAGAAATAGGTGTGGCGGTGGTACTTCCCCGGTCGAACTACATTGGTTCTACCACTTGGCATAGTTATCTCCCTGTTGATATTATAGGATGCCACTGAGACTTAGTCCGCGGGGAGACTTAGTCCAACAAACCTGTATTTACAGAATGCAGCGTAGGCTGCGGTACCCTCCCGTTTAGTGATCATCTATGTTTAAATATATCTTAACTTTAACTTTTTAAGTTTGTACGGGATATATCTATATTTAGAATAATGTCAAATGCAATTTGACAAAGCCTTTATTCGAACTGTCTTTGTAACATATAATAGGTAAACATAACGATTCCACGGAATAATGTAAAATGCAGTACAATGCAATATCGCCAGTGCCAAGAAAAGAATATACATAGGTCGCTGGTTCGTATCCGGTTCGAAGGACCAAAAATATAAATATAAATGTACGGGATATATCTATATTTAGAATAATGTCAAATACAATTAAAACGCGTGATATCCGCGGGAAGCCTTTATTCGAACTGTCTTTGTAACATATAATAGGTTCACATAAAGATTCCACGGAATTATGTAAAATGCAGTACAATGCAAAATGTGCGATCTGACTCGTACATGCCACCAGTGCCAAGAAAAGAATATCCATAGGTCGCTGGTTCATATCCGGCTCGAAGGACCAAAAAATATAAATATAAATGTACGGGATATATCTATTTAGAATAATGCCAAATGCAATTAAAACGCGTGATATCCGTGGGAAGCCTTTATTCGAACACTTAATTTCACGGAATAATGTAAAATGCAGTGCAATGCAAAATGTGCGATCTGACTCGTATAAAGTTTTTATACATAAGTAATTGTATATCCTCAAAACACTAATGTCTAAGTATAATTTTGTAATAAAGTATGAAGTAATGTAAAAGAGTGTTTTATTTATTACCCAAATATTCACTGTAAAATCCTTGTTCTTCCTTTGGTAACGGAAAATTAAGAAACACCTCAAAGATACAATCTTACTTTACAAATCAGTAAAATTAATGACAGTCATGTAAATATTTAAATTTGAACGCACCCAAAATATTTTACGGTTGTTCTTAATCGACATCACGCTTCGTTTCAGAAAATTAAGTACTCGTCTACGGTCACCAAAACGTTCTTATAAATATGCATAGAGTAATTTTTGAGAAGGGAACCTTTGATAAGTGAGGTGCGCTCCTCCGCCCGACGGTAAATTGCTTCTTCGGTTATTATTCTCCGCATCGCCAATCCTATCCATTTAAAACCAATTATGTTTTATTATAGCTTACAGAGAGGGATGGGGAACGTTTTGTATGGTGGCAGAGAGGGATAGAGCGCGAACCACAGACAAGAGTAGGTTCGTCGAGCGCGCGCTTTTGTTTTTATTTTTTTAAATGCACACACGGGCACGGGCGCGCTGTCTTGATGCCTGATCGTGAATGGAGCCCTAATGGACGCTTGGAAATATAAAATTAAATCGGATATAATGAGTTACATAGGCTATCACGATCGCGGGTTCGACGGGTCGCGGAAGGCTTTTGTTCTTGGGTCGACGAACCCGCATCGTTTTTAGTAATTATAATTGACTTTTTGTTTCTTATTTCACGTTCGCCTTAATGGAACGTTAATGCGAACCGTCAAAACTCGTGTTATTTCTCAATAAAAGTCATCAGTCATCGGCGCGTTAGCTTGGATGGATGGAGGATGTGGCTGTTTCCCCAAAGATGATTAAATTTAACATGATTACTCACTGTTGTAAAATTCGCATACTTAAGCACTAATGTAAAAGAAATAGAAGAGAATATTGTAGCAATCTGCATCTTATTATGCCTTTATGGGGTCCTGGTTTGAACCTCTGTAAAATCTATAAGTAATCACATAGAGACAAATATGACATCTACAAATTGTAAACTTTGTAATAGGTTAGGTGGAAATTAAAAGTCGTAGGTAATTAATTATTATCGCCTGGGGAACTAATTTTGAATCTAAGCGCCTAATTATAGCGTAGCCTGAGGTGACCACTTAATTATGTCTTGCATTTTAAGTTCAGAATAAGAATTGGTCAATTCTTATGCAAGTGTAATAGTTTTAACGTTCAATATGTCTAACAAACTTTTTAGAATAAAGAAATTGCAAACGAGCATGTAGTTCACCCGATGGTAAGTGGTTACTGTCGCCCGTGGACATCTGTAAGCAACTCCATATAAGACAAGGATCCTATGTGAAGTCCATCACAGATCCTACTCCCGAGGACTTATATGGTTACCTCATATATATATGAGCCGGCAACAACACCCTTTACAGAAACCCAAAAACTGCTTCTCGCTAGAAAATGTATTGCTACTATCTACTATTGTCAGGTGGTAAACCAAATGTATTTCGATCGTGGAGGTACCATCGCCACACCCATATCTAGCGTGAAGTAGTTTCTACGTTTCGTTGGAAGGGTGAGGTTGCCGGTTCACTTATTTACGAGGCGACTATCTTAGTCCTTGAGAGTACCAACGCATCTGACTGACGTCAAGTAGAACACCTATCTTTACGAAGTTGCTTACAGACGTTCATGGGCGACAGTAACCAGTTACTATCAAGAGGACTGCACGATCGTTTGCTGCTTCAGTCTGTTAAAAATTAAAAGTTTACAACCCAATAGAAGTGCTAAGCAGTGATATAATAGTGGGCGTGGTGATTTTCGAATTAAGAGTGGGTAGAGAGGTAAAGCTCGTATCCCCATTCAAATTAAACGTAACATGGTATTTTTTTAACAATGAAGTAGCAAACAAGCATGCAGTCTACCTAACGGTGCGTGGCAAAAGTAGCCCGCATCTTCAATTATTTTTAGGGGGGGCAAAAACTTAAAATTGCCGTCCCTGCCCACTTGAATTTCTTTTTAATATTTCAGCCATCATATGTCCAATAGGTGGTCATTAAAAAGTATACGTGTCAAGAGTTCCACTTCCTACTGACTAGGCGTCCCAAAGGTCAAAGTTAAATGAATGATGAGTTTCGTTGCGTATTCGTTTGTAAGGTTTGAATTTGCCGCCCTCTGAACTTGTCCGGGACATAGGCTCCGGCTTGCCCCTCCCTAGATCCTGGGCTGGCCAATGCCAATGTCTTACCTGAGTTGTGGTTCGACTCCCAAAAGCCCCACCACCACACTTATTTCTGTCTAACAACAGTTGTTTTGAATTGCTGTATTCTGGTCTGAGGGGTGTGGTCATGGAGATATATTCAGCTGAGACATCTCAATTTACTAACTACTAATTATTATCACTACTTCATATTATTCAATTTACTAATTATCACTGCTTGACGGTGAAGGAAAACATCGTGAGAAAACCTGCACATCTAGGAGTTCTCATAAAAAAAAGAGTTCTCGAAGGTCTTTGAAGTCTACCAATTCGCACTTGACCAGCGCGGTGGACTATGGCCTGAAACTCTCTCACTCGGAGAGAAGACCCGTGCCCAGCAGTGTGATAATAATGGGTCGACGAGATCTCAATTTAGTCCTCAGGGGTAGCATTGTTTCGGTGGCTACCCTAAGACACTGACCTTATCTAGGGTTGATAACAGATGTCCATAGGTGGCAGTAGATACCCTCCGGTGGTCATGCTAGTTAACTAATCCAATTCTAGCGTACTAATAATATTTCTGGAGCATGGAGTAGATATGTATTGGACCCTCTCCTATACGCACGTGCGCATTTAAACCGTAAAATAAACGATAGGCACACACTACCTCATCCCTTTAGTTCTAGGATCAGAATAGACCTATGTTATCCTCCGAGTAAGAGGCGAATACAGGGTTTAGTGAGCTAAAAATTCCACCTAACCTGGCGTCGTTCCCAAGGCGTCGAGTACCTACCTATTAACGATGCCCCCTTGAAAACAAAAAAAAAGGTACATACAACCTCCAAGCGTTTTGTACTAAAATCCAGCATAATGTTGGGTCTACGAAGGTTTAAAGAAGCACTTAATGAATAAAAGTTTCAAATTATTTTTTCCATACATGATAATCCAGTGTTCCATATTTCGATATTGATTACTAACTTATTCAGCACGGTTACCATAAATTATCTGCGTACCTAGCGAAATCCGATCAGTAGTTTTTGCGTGAAAAAGTACATAACAAATACACAAACATCCACGAAAATTTTTGCATTTATAATATTAGCAAAAATTGTAAACTCTTTAAAATTATAATCAAGAGGCATCGTAACTACGAGAAGGGTGTCATAAAGAGTAGATGCACTTTGATGTACTAGGTTTCCTAACTTAGGGAGAGTTAATACGGATGTCCATGGTTAGCGTGGCCCAGAGGTGAACTGCATATAAAGTTGCTCAATTTTTACATATCTACAATCACTGGTGGATCCAGGAGGAGGCAAAGTTGTGCCCGGAAAAAATCAGAAAAGAACCCAAATCCCCCTAAAATGTAAAAGACAGCATCGAAAATGGATTCGTCATTGCCTACAACTCCAGATAGGATTGAGGAGTCAGATAGGGACGGCGTTGTAAGGGCAGGCCCTCAGGCCTAAGGTTGAACGCCTCGTTTGCTTCTCCCTTGTCTCTTTAAACCAGAACAAAGCTGACATTGCAGTGTAGCAGAAGTAGGCAAAAACATCATCTCGTTATTAAAGTTCTCCCGGCACTAAATATTTCATCCCGTCCACGATATATCCTAAAACGCATTTCGTAAATATCTCAGCAAACTCCCACGGTCTTATAGCGTATGTATACACAATGGTCGCATGCAGATCCGTCCGTCCGTCTCAGTGCGCATTAGCGTACAATGTACAATGCGCTTGCGCATGCATCGACGAGCCTTTGATCCCGCCGCTGGATCACTTGTTCGACCGTGATGTAGAAGCGTACAGATTGTTCTGCGAAAGTGTATATTTCAATGGTATGGTCGTAATAAGTTAGCGCGGAAATTTCCTAATGTTGGACTTTTATCCAACCACAGTCGGTAATATATCCTATATTATGGAGATGGTGGTAGAACATGGTGAACCGATTAAGCAACCGCTTACCATCAGGTGGTTTGTAGGCTCGTTTGCTCCTTCATTCCTATATGAAAAATGGTGACCATCCATATTGTTATAAAGTTAAAGTACCAAACAAGTAAGTAGTCCAACATGTTGTAAGTGGTAACTGCCTCGTATGAACATTTTATAAAACGGGGGTCCTACCTGAAGACTTGTGACTCCTTTTTTTCATACTTATATACCTAGAGTGATACAAAGGCGGACATAATAACCTACCTAATACCATAGGCATTCTCTCCCAGTCAACCTTTAGGGAAAGCAGATATCAACGAACGACAGGTCTAAAATGGTCACATCATGTTTAGGTTAGCCGGCACACACACAATTGCTGGCAAATTGAAACGCGCGAGCTACTTTATAATTAGGTGTGACGTTGATACCTTCCCTCTCGAGACACAGTGTTTCTACCACTTTGAAAATTGGTAATCTTTTGTGAAATCTATATTGCTATTGTATTTTGTATCTATATTGCTATGTTAGGTAAAGATAAATCGAAAGACACACATGCAAATAATAATTAAGGAATCTAAGTACAATTAGAATTACAAACGGAAATTTTTAAATTTTTAGTATAATTGTATAGAAACTCGATGAGATTTTATAGTAAATCTCACATCGTTTATAGCTTATCTTTTTTAATGGGGCACATGGTTTTCAAGGAACCTGCATTTATTTAACTGAAGGTAGATACTTGATTTTTGACGCCCCGTATGTAAATACATCCTTCGGTTAGCGAAGGCTTTGATCAGCCCTTATCTAGTTTATTTGTATTTTTTCAGTTTTTTGATTTCTAGGGCTTTTGTTTTTCAGGGAGTTCAGTTGCGAGTTGTGGAATTTATTTTAAATAAATTGTTAATATTAAAATAAATGATTAATATGGATGGACACTGCTACTGCGAAATCAATTTCTAACGCGAAGCAGTTCTTGCGTTTCGGTGGAAGGGTGTAGTTACTCACTTTCAAACAAGGCGGCCATCTTAGACTGCGAAGTAGCAACGCATTTGTCACTAATTTCAGATCTTCTACATAAAGTTCCTTGATATAATAAAAACTTTAAAAAAAGATTCAGTATAATGACTAACGAAAACATTTTTTAAGATGAGCTTCAAACTATAGTTTTATTTCTTTTAAGAATCGTATCAATATTCTGTCATGGATATATTATTTAAAATGCATTGGTATATCGTTAAGTGTTTCAATTACAGTTGTTTTTTATCTATATTTTGTTTAATAATGAAGTTAAGATTTTTTTAAAAGAATGTGAAGAAGAAGTGACAAACGAGCATGCTGCCACATAATAGTAAGTGGTTACTGCCATCCATGAGCCACCTATCTGCCACCCGTGAGCAACTTCATGTAGAACAGGGGTTCTATCTGAAGTCGATCACAGATGACTTGCTACTCCCGAGGATTAAGATGGTCGCCTCATATATAAGTGAGTGAATTATGATTGTTGAACTGATGAGTGAGTAATCGTTGTTCTATATACCGGAAAGATAGGATTGGAAGTTATCTAAATGCATTGCAATTCTTAAGTTGAAACCCCTCATGTTTCTACCTACGCCAGCTTAACTATACCTACCAAAACAGAACATAACATTGATGGTTTGATAAATTAGTAGTAGAACAACAGGCTGTGGTGCAGTTGCAATCGATACCGAATACATCTAAGTGGAACAAAGAGTCTTACCAACTCTATCTGTACACTTAATTACATGACAATTATGCTTTGTTTTCACTTATTATTATATAAATAAAGTATTTAGATTACGACACGAGATCCAACTTATAAATAAAAATGTTCAAGCGAACTTGTTTTAGATAACAACCATTTTAGCCATCGTATTGTTGTAGTGTCGCTATTAGCTACTAGATGGCGCTACTGGTACTGTTTTGTGAAATAAAAGCGCGTAACTCATAAGCGTACAATATTGTCAATAAGTTTTAAAAAGTACAACATATAACTACGGATCTTTAAGTGCGTGGAATGTTATATTAAAACATACTAGAATATTGAATAATATTGAATCGTAAATCATAATACTAAAAATGTAAGTTAATTTATAAAGGCACATGATTCGTTCTGATATTTACTTATCTATTTAAAAAAATCAAATTATCATTACTTGATTACGAAATGAATTATTCACTTTCCGAAACATGCTCACAACATATTTGACGAACATTGTTAAAAAAGAGAACATCAGAAAACGGACATAAAACAAGCTCAACAAACAACTGAAGTTAAAAATGCATGATGGCGGAAATAAAAACCGCTGTTTTAAACTCACGGAACATTTCAAATATATTATTTACCGGGATTTCTCTCAAACAGAACACGAGATTTTTCGAAGCAGCCTTCTCTTCTGGGATCAAATATTTAAGCGGTTTCCTTTCTGTTATAAATGTGTCACTGTATTTTTTCCTTTTTTTGCACTTAAAATGAGCAAAATTGCTTGCTTTGGTCAATTTATATTTGCTTACCGCGTTAATCTTAGTAACTACAGGTTTGAATCGAATAATATTTTTGTGTTGATTAGTCCATTTATTGAGGAAGGCAACAGGCTGTACCTATAACATTACGCTATGAATTTTCTTATTTAGTAGCGGTCTAGTTTTTTATTTAATAGTATTCTAGTAAATAAGATGTAATAAAATTTTAAAAGATAAAATAAAAATGTAGCTCCATATTACGAACGATTTGTGAAGTTTATCAACATTCAGGATACCTATTAACAAAAAATGTAATGACTGGTTCAGAAATATTAATCTGCTTAATTAGATAATGTTGTTAGGACTGTAACACATCTTATTCATAACGTTATATATAGTATAATATGGTTGTGTACAAATCATGTACTTACCTATATTTAGAAAAAACATAGAATCTTATCGATTATATTGTCAATATAATCGATAAAATCGAGGTACCACCGCCACACATATTTCAAGCGTCGAGCGCTTCTTGCGTTTCGCAGGAAGCGTGTGGTAGCCGGCTCACTTATAAAAGTGGACAAAAACGGTCACGTCTTAGTCCTCGAGAGTAGCAACGCACCTGTGCCGGATTTCAGATAGATCCTCTATTATATATCAAATTGCTTACAGACGTCTATGGGCAGCCAATTACCACAATTTGTAACCTCTTACCATCAGGCGGATTGAATGCTCGTTCTACAAGTGGTAAGACATTTTTTGGAAACAACAAATTAGGTATATAATTGCCGCCAATTTTATTGACAGCTGTCTACATTTAAATAAATTATTCTTAATCTCGTTTAGACCAGTGTGGTGTTAAGTGCCAGCTATTTATTCAGCCAAGTCTAGCGGCTAGGTGAGCGGCTGTCGGGGTGTGCTCTAATGTGTTTTTGATTGTCTCCTACTCTCCCGGCAGAAGGCAGACTTTTAATGTCTTAAGCGGTTTGATTAACATCTTCAATCTATATACTCATATTGCAAATAACCCTTTTTACCAAAGTTTACTTCATGCAGCTATTAAATCGTGTTTACGTACATGGGTATATAATCGTTGTTTTCATATATACCTAAACAAAGAAACATTTTGTTCGTAGCGAACTTATAATTAACTAGCTGTGACACGCAGTTTCACCCGCGTCTATTAGAGAACAATCTATTAAAACAAACAAATAAAGCGTGGTGTTATATAGCCTTAAAGCCTTCCACGATAAATTTACTATTCAACACAAAAATATTTCTTCAATTCGAACCAGTAGTTCCTGAGTTTAGCGCGTTCAACCAAACAAATTCTACTGCTTTATTATATTAGAATAGATTTAAATAATTTCTTGATTAATTTCCAAGTCCGATTAATATAAAAAGGTAGTATGCACAATTTTTGTGGTAAGATAATATCAAAATTTGCAACACATCAACAATCACATAGGTGTCTCATAAGTATGCATTTATTGAGTTTCGCAGATGTAGGTAATTTTATAAGTATTTCAATTTAGCCTACTAGAACAGTAGTAAATATATTTATGATAGTCTTCGGATAAACTCCGTTGTAAGTTCGACGGCTAAAGATACATACAGACACAGCTAAGATTTTCTTACAAAACCTTACATCCCGTTTTAAACTTACTTCATCTCTGATTGACTTAGAGTTGTCATATATTTTACATGGACCTTATACTAATTGGCAATACTTCGTTTTCCTGTTCTATTGCGGTGTAGTTCGGTCTAATGCTTCTTTATTTATGCATATATATAATTGAATTAAATTAACGTAATTCCTTAATAAAGTAACAGTATTATATTCTTGCTTACAGCTATTATAAAACGTCAAGCGAGAAAAACATATAACTATTCTATTCTTTTTAAAAACTTATCAATCGCCTGTACCAGTTTGTATCACATTGTTAACAATAAAACAATTTAAATGATTTTCTAACACTGGAATGCCTTTGCAAACATCTCACTGAAAAACTGTATTTTTTTATTAGATTGAAGTAGTAAACGAGCAAGCAGTCCACCTGATGGTAAGTGGTCACTGCCGCCCATGGACAGCTGTAAGGAACTTCAAATAGAACATGGGTTCTACCTGAAGTCAATCACAAATGCGTTGCTACTTCCGAGGACTATGATGATCGTCTCACATAAAAGTCGGCCGGCAACCACACCCTTCCACCTCACGCAAGAACTGCTTCACGCTAGAAATAGGTGTGCCGGTGGTACTTCCCCGGTCGAACTACTCTGGTTCTACCACCTGGCAAACCCTGTATACTTTTAAGTTGACAATTTGAGAAGCATAGCAATTATCGTACAAATTATTTTGATATGGGGTAATCTAAGTTACTGTCTAAGTTTATTACTTAGATCTTTTAATAGGGAAAAATATCGAAATCAAAAGTAGCCTCCAGACTGACCAGTTAAAAAAGATTCATCCATGCAAAGTTACTTGTAAAACGGACCAGTGGGTCTTGCGCGATTGAATAACATACAGACACATACCATTTTTATATATTATTATAGAGTAGAGTAGAGTAGATATGTACATAGTAACAAACTAGCATGCAGTCCACCTAATGGTAACTGGACTCCAGTTTATGAACGGCAGTCGATTTATTATGTGCGTTTAACCCCTTATAAGATGAGTCTTACCGACGGTGTGTGGTCGACAGATACGTTGCTACCCCTTATGCCTAAGTTGAAAAGCCTCTAATAAGTATATTTCTCTTACCATACCCTTTAAGCCAGAACAGCTGCGTTTAACACTGCTTTCATTAGGCAGAAATAGGTGTGGGGGAAGTCCGTCCAGAGTCAATCAAGAAAGAGTTCTACCTTCTTCAAAACAGTTTGTGAACTCCTTTGTATCTAGATAGTGAACAAGAATAAATTAAATCAAATGAATAAGAAAAAAATCGAATGTTCGTACATTTCGAATTACATTTTTTTTGTTATGTGTGATGGCTTCTCGGTCTTATGACCATTTTGACAATGACATACATTTAGTTTATTGATTATGATTCGAAATTTGACAATTGTGTTGGCGGTTTTAATTTTTTTATTTTTACTGCCTTGCATTCTTGCCTTTTAGTCAACTTTATTAACCTTTGTGCTGTGCTTAAATAATACAGTGTGGATAGGTTCTTATTCAAAACTAATTCCCCATGTTCAAGAGCTAGAAATAACAAAGAGTACGTCGGGGTATCGCGTCGCGAGCCGGGTTTAAGTACATTTCCTTCATTTCGGAATTCCCGCTCACAATCATTGTAGCAATTTTCCGGAGCATCCGTCGTGAGAGGCCGCGGGGTGGTGGACCGGGAGCTGCAAGGGAAATTTGCCCGAATCTTATGGAGGAAATGCCAAAATAGGCATCACTGTATTGCACGAATTTTTAACACAATTCAAAATTCATCAATTTTAATTTTAAAATATATTTTTGTCCACAAAAGCTCTTATTTTGATGTATCTAAAACTCATTTATAAATCTTTTAATAATTGAAGGTAAAAAAAAAATATTTTGTTAAAAAAATAAATTTAATCAAAATAAAAAAGATAATAAAAAAGGCCCATTGGGAGAGACCTAGTTGGACTAGAAAACTTCAAAAAGCTGACGAATGGTTGGCATTGGTGACATAATCTTATATGTATATCTAACGTTTAAAGTTTAAGTCCAATTTGCATAAATATTTGTGCATATTTCGACGAAATAGAAATATATATTTAAATTTTGTTTAAATTAATTTTGCTACCAAACATAGATATAACAAATAACCACAATTTCTTTAAAATGGACGTGGAAACGTCTAAAAGCGGAAATTCCCAAGACTATCAACAAAGCTTTATAACATAAATGCAGCGTCATACAAAGATGCAAAATAGCCTGATATATTTATAAATCGTAAATACAGGAAGTATAAGATCATATTCCTTATTAGAATATAGCGTGGGTGGCGGTTCGTCGACTCGGCCAGTGAGCCGGAAAAGTTATATTAGTAAATTGTCTACTATAAGATTTTTTTTAGTTTTTGAACCTGACATTCTTAAAAACTTTGTTCAGGATATATGTTGATCATTTGCGTGACGGAGCGGTCACCATACCGGCCGGGAATCGTATCCACTGCCAGGGTTCGATTCCCGGCCAGACAGAAATTAGAATGATGAGTTTAGATTTCTGTTCTGGGTGCTTGTGTATTCGTTGTTGTGTGTGCGTGGCACCCACGACACACGACACATAATCATTTGTCTAGAAAATATTTCAAAAGAAAAAAAAAACGAAAAAAAAAACTTTCTTGCAGGTTACTCGTATTGTTACACAGTAGGATTTTACTGTGTAACAATACCTACGAGTAACCTGCAAGAAAGTTTTTTTTTCGTTTTTTTTTCTTTTGAAATAAATTTTAGATAAATGATTATGTTCTAAAACAACAGTAACTCCCGTACAGGGTGGGTGGCAAGTGTCGGAGGGAGCGTGGAAATTACATTCCGCGAACGCCGCGTATCTATCACTCGCGAATTTAACTTTAGTTCTGAATGCTAGTGGGCCTCGTACCCCTATGCATGTTTGGGGTGTTATGCTGCAACGGGTGGGATGGTATGCAAGATGGGATGCTTTGAAGGCAGAACTGGTTAGCAGTGTAATAAAGCACGAATACTAGACGTTAAAGTCTTAAGTATGCCGAATTGAAGATTCAAGTGGCAATTTTGATTAAGGTATAAAAGTATTTCTTCATCAGATTGACGTCGCAAACGAGGATGCTGTCGTGATGGTAAGTGGTTGCTGCCGCCCATAGACATAAGCATCTTCAAGTAGAAAAGAGGTTCTATCTGAACTCGATTACAGACGCATTGCGACTTCCGAGTACTATGATGGTCGCCTCACATATAAGTTATTTAGTTATGATGGTAAAATATTTTTTTTATTTTAATACGCTTTCCATACTTAGAACACAATACTGATAACGTTGTTTTATTGAGACCAAGGGTTTAAGGCAATCAATATAAGTAAAAAAGAAAGAAAGCGGTAAGCAAGTAAAAAGAACTAAGGGTAAGGCGATGTTGCCTTATACCCAATACAGGAGGTTCATCCGCAGTAGGTGAGTGTTTGACCCTACATCACAATGCATTTTGTCGTCACAAATACAGTCCACGTAACCTCTTTTGGGACTCAAACAGCTTGTTCATCGAAGGAGGGTTTCGGTCTACGGAACCCTTGAGTGTACGTTAAATATTATGAGGCCACAAAATTTGCTAAACTTCTTTTTCTGCTGACGCTTGCAGCGTCAAGCGAAGGTTCCTGGTTTAGCGCGTGTTACCGTTATTTACAAAGAGTTCTCCCTTAAGTTTTCATAACCTTTAATGTTTTTATCAAATCCCATAAATTAGTGGTAGCACGAACCAGTCTGTCATAAATCACAGTACGCCGATCTTTCAATAATCCAATCAAAGCGGTTTCTATCCAAACTAATGTTATTGTCAAACCGACTAGCTATTATCTGGCCGAAGCGAGCATCTGAATGTCCAGTCACGTACGGTAGAGCGAGAGGGACGACCTTAACTGCATTGTGTGTGAGAGAAACGGCTGCAATGATGTAAACAATCGAAGCGATGCAATTATCAAAGGTCGTATAATACCATCAAAATAGAGATACAAGGAACTTTATAATCACACGAGAGGGATCGAAATTGTATGTAGGATTTTCGCTGAAAATTCGCAATAGATACATTGGCGACATCGTCTTTAACAATCTATATGATTTTGAACTATTACTACAAGAAATAAGACTGATATTAGGGTACTTACGTACTAAGAACCGTTTTCATTAGTTACTAGTGAAGTGGCGACATCTATCTTGTTTCTTATATTGACACGCCGTCACAGGCTGAATCGGAATGAGGTAATAAAGAAATTGGAATGTGTTTTATGTATGTATCGAATCATTTATAATGAATGGGGCTTAATTAAATAATCAATTTGTGTGTTGTCGTGGTTGCAACTATTTTGAGATCGGGTACGGAAGACTTACATAGGTTTTTACTTCATAATTTTTTAAAGTAAATTTTATGAGGGCTAATTTATTGCTTTAGATGATTAATAATACAAACAGAAGAAGACTAAGTAAATGGTTTATGTATTTTATATGTATTTGATCATTTCCATTCTGCATATATATGGTAGGTATGTAAATAAAATAATAAAAATGATCTTATGTCTGTTCACAAATTCATAGATACGCGTATTAGAATTAGTAGGACTTAATACTTATAGTCAACATTGTTTTTTAGGATTGTACTTAAGGGTTAATTGCATGTGCTAAATATGATTGCTTCCTCAAACGTTCGGTCCGAAGTTCAAATCCCAGTTATGTGTGATTTGCGAAATCATTCGACTATTGGAAAATAATTATCACTGTTTTAAAGCAAAGGAATTTATCGCAAGAAAACCTGCGTGTCTAGATGATGAAACATAAATAAATAAGGGTGTGTGAAATGTACCAATCCGTAACTGGCCAACAAAGTGGACTAAACTTCTCACTCTGAAGGAAACACGACTCTTAAGGTTCCACCGAGGAAGTACCACGGCCACACCAATTTCTAGCGTGAAGCTGTTTTACATGATGGACAGGTGTGGTTGCTGGCTTACTTATATACGACATGACCATCTTAGTCCTCGCTAATAGTGTGCGACCTCCCGCTACTCATCATGAGATGACGTCACCGTATTCTGAATCACGCTATCGGAGATTTCTCAACTCCGCTCCCCCAGGCATGATCATCTAGCTTGGCGGGAGATCTCCCTTTGCCACAATAGCAATGTATTTGTGATTAACTTAACGTGAATCTTTTGGTTTATATGAAGTTACTTTTAGATGCCCATGGCCACTTACCGGAGGACTGCATGTTCGCTTTCTACTTCAATCTTTATAAACTAGTAACATTGTTAGAAATAAAACAATAAACCTAATATCTAATACAAGAATTATATGAATTTTTGACAAAATAGTCCAGTAAAAGTACATTTTTAGAATGGTCCATTTACTAGCTTTCATTTGATATCTATATTGGAGCAATAGTAAAAAGTCCCCCCCCTCTTTCCCCACATTTGTAGGCGCCATTTTTAAAAATTATATAGCCTACGTCATTCTACAAACTGAACGATTCTAATGATGTCACACAATCCGTCAGGCCGTTTGGGCTGTAGCGCGTGCCAAAGAAATGGACATACATACATACAAACAAACATATATACATACATACACACAAACATACTTACACACTTACACATACATTTATACATACATACAAACATATCTGACGCAGTCGGGTAAAAAAGGCCTGGTGCCCACAACGAGACAATACCATGCTCAAGAACTATCTATTATAGCTCACGGTAATAATGTGTATGTGTAATTGTGTAACAACGGCAGGCCTCTAAACACGGCTAAATGAGTGCAGTTTAGAGCGCGGCCGTTCGCGGGTGAGTAACGCACCGCGGTCGCGCGCCGAATTTTTCACTCGTCAACGGAGTGATCGTTCTTTCAGTAACGTAGCGTCGGCAGAATAATTTACCAACTATTGTGTGTATTAAAGGTGAAAAATAAAAATATTGTACAAATAATACGGTTAAAGTTACTGAGAATGTTATTGATTTCGTAATAAGATCTCGTAAGCCTAATACTTTTTTGAGTACTGTTGTTAGGTTTTGCTTTGCATTTTTAGAATCAATTAGTAATTGCTCCCTTATCACCCACTTATTTAAATATACTATACTAGCTTATTTCCGTGGCTCCGCCCACTACGGTCACGTTGTATAATATCAATAAAATTAAAATAGAGTGGTTAATTCAAGCCTCGAGTAGATGGATTTAAGTGAACGTTTTTATTTTACAAATACCACTTACAAATTACCAGTTACAATATTTTATTCTTACACTACTCCCGGATTGGAACACAATCTCAACGTAAAAATAAAATAAAGACAAAATTTTACCTTAAGATACCTTAAGAACAAATGTGATTTTGATTGGATGCCATTTCAAACACACATACAAAAAACTAAAAATTGTAGAACTTTACCGTTATTCCTGATTTTCACTTCTCTAAGGTAACATATTTTTAATATATGCAAGTCAAAGTACTCACTGCACTTAAGTTCATATTATATGTAAAGATTTTTCTTAGGTTTGTAACCTTCAGTTTACAAATGTATATACTTACATTGTATGTTGCCTACCAATTCGCACTTGGCCAAACTTGGTCAACCATGGATTGACCATACTTTTGTTTTTTAAAAAACTTTTTTTCAGTCGGTATCCGCGAGTCCGCGACGTGTCCGCTGCGTGGCGCTGATTTACCGCCGCGAAGCGTGACGGAGCGACACCGGCGCCATCTGTCCCGTGTTTTGTGGGAATCGCATTCATGATGACATTAGTCGCAAGTGTTAGACAATCGTGTCTGAATTAAACGGCAATTGTATGCTGTTCGTGAGATTTGTTTATCTAACGATGATCCGCGTCGTTGAGCAGTCAACATATTGGCCTAAGGTCAGAAGGTTCTGAGTTTGATGTTCAGCTGGGAAGATATTTCTATTACAAGAATGTAGTACCGAACGAGTGTGCAATCCTTTTGATGGTAAGTGGTCATTGTTGCCCATGGACAATTGTAACCAACTTCGTATAGAACAGGCGGTTCTATCTGAAGTCAATCAGATGCATTGATACTCTCGAGGTCTAAGTTAGCCTTATGTGAAAGTCCACACCCTTCAACAGAAATGCAAGAATAGCTTTACGTTAGAAATAGGTATGGCGATGGTACCTCCTCGAATCGAAGATACTCGTTCTGAAACAATTACTTAATTTTTTGGGTGTCTTAATTACCTGGCTGAAACAATTACTTAATTTTTTGGGTGTTTGTGTATTCGTGTTCACGGCACCTAGTGTACATATCGTTATATGTTTTATTTGATTGCATAAATCATTGGGTAACATAGCGGTAACGAAAAAAATAATTTTAATCTATAGGTATAAAAACGAAAGTATACTCACATTTGACTAATCATCGCAGAGTCTTAACTAGCAGAGTTGAAACCATGACATTTAGACGGTAGGTTCATTTTATGATAAATGTGTCCACCAAGAATGATGTTATATTTAATGGGTACATAGGGGATGAATATATATAGTTTTTGCTTTTATATGTATAGGTATGTTTGCGCGAACGGAGTCGCGGTCAACAGCTAGTTATATGAAGTGAATGTGTCATATATTACATGCACAAAGAATACAGCATAATTTATTAATATATTAATTAAGAAACTGTCTAAATTTCAAGAACAGCTAAGATAACTTATGTTATCAAAATGACCATATTATTGGAATTGAAGGTACATTAAAACTTATTGTTAGTTTATGAAAAATGCTAGTCAGTGTGAAAGTAATGAGTTTCATTTATTCGTAATTTATTAATCCATATATGCTTGCAGTTTTCTAAAAGCGGGTCACATTCGGGATTCATCTGAGCTCTGCTGGTCGGTTTTGTCGTGTCATTAATAAGTCCAGGCGGTGAGTTATCGCCCGGAAGTTGATATTACGGAGCCGAAACGCACTGCGGTGCGCCAAACAATAACAATAATTCCAAGGAAAACGGAAATTTCCTAGCGAAAAATCGTTAAAACGGCGGACAGAGTCCAGCGCGCGCCATCAAAGCATTATTTGGTCCATTTAACGTGAAATAGTTGCCGTGGACGTACTAGGAGCGCAGAGGCAGGGGGGAGGTTTTAAAATACGATTTATTACACTATCAGCGGTTTAAAAGCCGGCTCACGGTCTGTGCGCCTGGTAGGCGCATGTCGCGGCGCGCGGGCTCTGCGGGGCGCCTTTGAGTGCTCCGGCGTCGATTCCCGCTCGTACCGACGTGTACAGGTTGTACACATTTTCCATATTATTATGATTTACGTAGATAACCTTCCCGGCGGGCGCATTCGTTCGCGTGATTTATTCCACATATAAATATTTCTGTGCGTAATTGATTGCAAATTAACCATTAACGGTCGGAACGAGATACTCCATTAAAGACGGCTAAAGCGTAACGTGTCCTAATATTTTATAAAGGACACGCTACGAACACTAATCTATTCATGTTCCGTGTTACTCTTTAATAGTATTACAAATGTTCATTTAATTTATTCATTTGTTATGGGTCGCATGGATGATTCTAAATGCCAGGCTACTGCATAGCATGGCATGGGAACACGATTTACGTGCGTACGCAGCACCACGCGTTCTCATAATCTGAGTGCGTTTATATAAATGCTTTTAAAAGGTACATTCTTAATTTTATTCACATTACCATGCTATTATCATATATTTGGCCAACTGTCCGCGGAATGAGATACAATCCAGAAGTAACATCGTAGTGTGTATTTACTCGTAGTGCAAAGATGTTAGATTATAATAGATAGATGCATTAAGATATCAAGATTCAAAAGAAAAAGAATTGGGAACATCAGAATAGTAAATACATTCAACAGCTCACTTTAGTAGCAACGCATCTGTGATTGACTTCAGATAGAACCTATGTTCTAAATGAAGTTGCTTACAGATGTCCATGGGTGGCAGTAACTTACCATCAGTTGGACTGCGTGCTCTTTTGATATTTCAATCTTATAAAAAACAGCATCCTTCCATCAATGTTTGTACCTATTTTATCAAAATTTTCATGCGCGACTATTAAAACTATATCTTAAATTAAAAGATACAGATTCCCTTTAACTTCTTAAGTAATATCTATATTCGAAAATACTTAAAAATCGTTAACACCCTAAGTATAAGAGGTGGATACTTGCGGTGGTGATATACCATCAGCCTGTACGGATAACATTCAATGATTCATTAGCGGTGCTGGTTACCGTTCCGTTGTTAATGATGCGTTTAACTGGCCAGTGATTACATCGTGTCACGATTAGTTATTCAGTTATTTTAGGGCCCAGCACATTGCTACCAGTGGAAGATAAAGAAAGTAAATCCACATATATCAGATGGATAGGCATGATAACAATTATGGCTAAATTTAGTCTCATTTCATTTTATTGATTATGCTATATAAATATAACACTCAAATGTGTATCATTATACTATACTTTATACTTTTATACCTAGTTAAAGAAAGTATGTAAGTAAATTATTTTTTGATAAACATCAAATGATGTGTAATATTATACTCGCATGTAAACTTAAGTATCCATGTTTAAAATGTTAGTAATTCCTTAAAGCATATACGAAATTTATTTTTTTATATAATCAAAGGATTTTTAAAATATTAGTATTTAATTAAAGACAATAAGAAAACAATTGATAAATCAGATTACTCAGGGTAATTTACTCGTATGTAAACTTAAGTGTATTAAAAAAAGGAAATGTTTAAAGAGAAATAAATGTAGTTATGTATACTAAAGATAGATCTCAAAGTAACAATAGTAACATTTTAAAAGCAATCAATTATAATTTGCCTATATTATTTGTACATAAAAAACATGTTAACCTCGCAGAAAATAATTTTATACAAATTTGG
>DWNE01001219.1:0-22954 GCA_018249875.1 Cecropterus toxeus | reverse complement strand
AGAGCATTTATTTGTTCCTGAGTAATATGCTAAAAAGCAAAATTAATTAAATCTATTTTAATCCTACTAGATGATAAGACCGCTTTTTTAATCTATCCTTTTTTATAACCAGTTGATATCATAAAGACATAGAAAACAGGTTCAATTCATTATAAACGTGATATTAAAGAACATTATTTGAATATTAGTGACAATAAATTTGCAATCAGGATGTCGGACATTAGGCATCGTTGCTTTAAGTTAGAATGTAAGTATAATTATTCCATAAAATAAGATCGGATCTAAAGATATGTAGTTATTATGTACTATCGCCGTTTCCCCAAAATGTTTTATTAAACAGTTTTTTTTTTGTTTAACTTAAGTACTGATCTTTTGGGAACGGTTGTTTTCACTAATTCCAGCTAAAAGAAAACTGTAATTATTATTAATAATAGATGGGCAAATAGAAAGTTTATCTGATTTATTGTGATTTTTATTTCTTAATTATTATTATTTATATTAATTCGCAATTTTTATAAGGAACCTTTTATAAGGAAACATCTGGAACGCCTTTTGTAAACAAATATGCCTAATCGTTTTTACTATGCTGTTATATTATGATCATAAATTGCTATTATAGTGTCGATTATTATCCGTTACTGAATCGAAGCGTTAACAACTAAAACTGCTATTTTATAACCGTTAAAAGAGCAATATAAAACGATTTTCCAATCATTATAATAGGCAATAAAGTCATTACAACGAATTATCTACGCGTCCTGATCGAAAGGCAAATATTTCCTACATTCGTTATTATTCACTAGGGCTTTCCACCGAGTGCTAAATTCAACGAACTATTAAACTATTTATCTAAATTGTAAACGAAAAGAGTAGCTACAGTCGAACTGGTATTGTTTAGTACACGACAACTTGAGGTAGCCTGAAGTTATAAAAACCAGGGATATTATGGAGCTTCGTATCCGTAACCGAAACTATCGGATATCCGAAATAAAAAAATATCCGTAACCGAAACCGTATCCGATATAAATTTTTCGGATATGTTTCGAGGCATGTTTTTATAGTTTAAGTAAATAAAATTAAATATTTATTATGATATGCTTTATAATATTTAACTGCTGCTGATTTTTAATAGCAAAAGATAACATAGATATAAAACCAAATTATTAACTATTTCTATTTTACGTTTTATTTTTTTTAATATAATATCCGTAACCGAAATTATCCGAAGCAAACGGATAATCCGAAATAATGAGATATCCGAAACCGATATAATATTATTCCCATATCCGCATTCAGATCCGAAATTTCATTACCATAACATCCCTGATAAAAACCTTACACAAATAAAACATCCATTCGCCCCCACTACGATGCAATATAATACTGCTAAATCTATGATATTCATATCTCGTCTAAGCACGTCCGAACGAAGGACCGATTAAAAAAGCTAGTTACACTATACGATATACACGAAGTTTGCTAATTAGTGAAAGTTTAACGATGAGAGCATTTGCCTAAACATACATCCTTCGTGATGCCCCTAAACAAAACATTTATTATATAGAACATAGATAGAACACAAACATTTATTATAGAAAAAATTGAAGCGAATATACAGAGCAATAAAGCTTAACAATAAATACGTTTAATTATACAGTGGTAATATATCGTGGGCAGCAAAATTGTCTTCTACGACTTATTACCAATTGGTAATAAGTTGTACCGAAATATATTGCAAAGCGAGGTGTCAGCTTCAAACGAGATGAGTTTTTATATGAAAACCTTGACGCCTTAGAGCCTTAATCATTTAATCTCTTGACAATGTATTGTAAAATAGCATTAGCATATTCGAAATTAACGCTTTTATACTCATAATACCTTCACATTTGAAACCCAGACCAGAAAAAAAAATGCCTGTCACTGGAACCGATGTCCTTAAAAAAATGTATACATTTATAACAGGCCAATATTAAAATATTTGTGTTTAGTCGTTCTGAAGTATTGGCAATATAGTATGATTAAGGTTATTGTTTGTTTAGGGGTATCACTATGTATTTATAATTTTCGTTTACGCTACAGGGCACAACTGCGACGGCCTGTACCATCTCCTTACTTCCATTACCTACGATTTATAATCAATATTTCCATCTTTATCTGGCGGCAACACCTAAACCTAAGATAGACCTACATTTGTATAGAGACATTACTCTATATGTTTTTTAATATAGTGGTAATACATAACGAAAAATGGTATAATGTTATTAAGACAATGCGTAATATAAAAACGTTAAAAAACAAGTAACGTTATACCTTAAAATGCTTGCTTACTTTCCATTATCTTTAGCACTAGACCAAAATTTTTCTTAGCCTGCTTTAAAGTATCGAATCTATCGAGTTCTATAACAATGCAAAGGGAAAGTTCAACGCCTATAAACCGTTCATATGAGTGCAATACATTGTTATTCTTGTCTTATACTGAATATTATATTATTATTTTATTTAGATTCGTATAGACGATAAATATTGATAACTGTGCAATGAACGAATACTTTGAATGAAAGAATACACTTACAATGTGACAAGTATATATAAGAACAATAAATGAAAGAAATAAATGAAAAGCGAAATGTTCTAAGTTTATGGTAAGAATATATAACTCGATCAAAAATAAAGCTCTTTTAAAAAGCGAATGAAAAAACAGACTCATTTAATCGGCGCATGCGCAGTGGCATGGTGTTATCACAGCCAAAATGGCCGTCGCTCGTTCGAACCCCTATAGCTTACGACAGAACACACAACGATTTAAGTGAATAATATTATATAATTATATACATATATAAGTGAATATAAAATGTACATATAACATTAAGCGTCAGACACGCTAAAAATTTCGGCTATAATTTTACTTATTTAAGAAATATAGAGAATCAGAGGCATGTATATGTTTGAGCAGTATATTGTATACGTCTAAAGACTGCATATTTTATGTAGTATAGTAACTGTATTTTATAAAAAAATTCGAACATTGCATTTTTTCGGCAATTGGCATAACTCTTTCAAATTTTTAAACGATCTCTATTAACATCTATAAAGAACTATTAATTCCTCATATTTGGCGAAAAGTTCGTAATGGAACATGAAAAAATTATACTATTTTCCGACTTACATGCAAAGTATGTGTGCGTTAAATTAGTATGTGTGAAGAAACTAACACAGACTAAATTTAGTCTACATTTTAAACCAGACCAGACGTATACAATATCTTCATTTTATTTATATTTATAGTCGATGTAAATTCATACACGCACGCCCGGAATATCCGATGTCTCTATACATTTTCCTAAAAATTAATCGAAGGTCAACTTAAACATAATATGTTACAACCGACATTCACTATGTAATCCACGTCACACGTCGTGTGAAAATATATCGACCTTGATATTCTACGCCTAATAATATGCAGCGTTTTATTCACATTTCATTAATATTTCATTTCGTCTAATTGTTTGTTGTCTAATTATTTCTATTCATTTGAATCTGCAGTACATTAGGTCAGATTTTCCTATATATGTATATTTATTTTATATACATTAACTGAAATGATATTCGACATTGACCGAATGATTTTTTAACTCCCGATGCAAAAAGAGGGATGTTATTTTTTATGATATTAATGCATTAGATGTTATTTGATTACACTTTTGAATAAGTAGTAAACATTAAATATGATACATAAAGTTATATAGACTAAGAACCCAAATAGACTTCTGATATATTTACAACACTCATCTACCAACCTCCAAAATCGTGTGATATTAATGCTTCCCTCTTTAAAGCGCGGACCGTTTGTGAGCTATGTATTATTAGATAGTTAACTAAAATTAACTATTATTTAATTGGCTCATAAACTATTCGAAGACTGTCACATGAATTTATGAGCTACACATTATATGAAAAAATCAAATCAGTCGGTCGCTATTAACTAGTACTTTGCGCGTAGTAGCCGAACTGGATTTATTGTAGTTAATAATGTGAGCTATTAATGGCAGAACTATTACTACAGAATATTAGTATTTCTGTCTAATCTTGCAGATCAAATTGCAAATTGCACTTTTAGCTACTTGGGGTAGCAATGCATGCTATAATATGCCAATATTCATCTTGTACGTAAAATAAGACAAATGCCAGCCGCACACTTATCTTTATTTGAATCCTCTGATTTGATGGTAATATCGAGATATGGGCAAAAACATTATTTCTTACAACACTATACTATACGCAAGTGAAGCTTCATATAAAAGCCGCTATTGAATATTAAAGAATACCACATACGAAACGCTTGTTCTAGATCACATTTTAATATTAGAAGTCTATTTCGATACTTATTATAATATATGATAGAGTCAATCTAAGATATTTAATGTATTCACATGTTAGAAACTCGACATACATTTTACATTTGGTGGGAAATTTATACATTCACACTACACGCTTATCTTTCATACCTAGAAAACTATACATTATTATAGATATAAAAAACGCCGCACGAAAGCTTTCTAAAGCGTACAAGCGACTTTCAATCGTCCGCTACAAATAATAGGTAACCTTTAACTCGAGTAGAGTGGAAAATCATACGCATACATCAATTAGAATACGTCGTTCGAGGCGTCGTCAAAGAGAACATTACACATTCCAATTATTCTACACCTGTATCAATTCATCTAACAGCGTACGCTCTTCCTATAATGTTCCGTTTGCCGAGGCTCGTTTAAAGCTAAGAGTTCGAGGAACCGCTCGCAACGGTAGTGCGAAGTAGCCCTCAGGCCGGACGCAAACAAAAACCGGATCAGATCATCCGGCGTCGCTGTTTGAATAATGATCGGGCACAGATTGATCGACCAATCAGCAATGGTAGTGCGAAACGACCCTCAGGCCTGACTCAGACAGTAATCAAATCCAATTATCCGGGTTTGCTATTTGAACAACGTTTTGACACTGGTTGATCGGTCAATATTACACAATTGCTCATCGACTGATCGAGTAAAATTTTTGTTATCTTTGTAATCAAAAGTATCCGACGCTCCTTAAACATGCTAAAGTCTTCCCATGCCTTTAAGAACAAGTAAAACAGGTTTTCTCGCGGTGTTTGCCTTCATCGTAAAAGCAATTAATTTGAATGCAATGTCTTATCTGTAATTGCTTATATATATCGTTGCCTAGTCACGAATCGACAACCAGAATGATATCCGGATCCGGTATTCTGCCGCCAGTCTTACTAAGGCCTGCCATTCGCTGGTTGCGAGCAGTTCACTCATCGACCTTACAAGCTAAAGCGACTTAAATAACTTACAATACAGTTCAAATCCGAAGCGTGAGCTTGCACGATCGAACGCAGTCTTATAAATATTTCACAGTTCATTGTCCGTAAGCGACTAATGAGTTCGAATAGCGACATATTCACTCACATTGTATGCACGTGACACTGGAGGACACTGGGCAGCGTGTCCCAGTGTTTACAGCGTTTGCGGGGTGTGTTTAGACGGCTGTCGCTTGAGCCGCCTACTCACGGGTCACTGTCAGTTGTTCTTGTCGAAGTTGTGCAGCGCCCAGTTGAAGGAGGCGGTCCACGAGTTCTTCACAGCCTCGATGAACTTCAGACGGAAGTGTTCAATAGCCTTCTCCTCGGAAAGATCCATTACCTATAAAAATAAATATTTTGTTAACTTACTTTAAATAAATACGACAAAACATACTATTACTGGTTGTAATCGATTGTAAAAATTGAGTTACTTGTCTAGTTTCAGAAAATTCTGAGGTATAATATATAATGACAATTCTGAAGTGACTGCATATAGTTATTTGGTCATTAATTGAAAGTAGAAACCCTGGTTTTGTACAAGTTACAACAACCTTTATACAGGGATCATGATATATACCACAAAAAATTATCCTTTCTAAAATATCGTAAGAAACTGCCTTCATGAACCTTATTGTTATCATTAACCTTCTATTTCCTTCAATGGGTTATCTCTGCTATGTATATCATATTTTTGTAATAAGAAATGAGTAAATTAATTCGCTACTCATTATGTCTACATTTTGTTTTTCGTTTCTCTGTGTGAATAGTTTTTCTAATTGCGCGATTGCAATCACGCAAGAATGCATCACGGTATACAAAAGTAAATGCAAAATTCTCATACTCCTGCGAAACCACTTGTGAACAATAAAAAACACAAACTTATCTAATATTAAGAGCCCATGAAGGTTAATAAAATACATGTTCCACCCTCACCAAAGTCTCCCTGAGGTATTGTAAGTCCTTCTCGGAGCTGAGCTCGGGCAGACCGGTGGAGATCATCATTGAGAACAACGATAGGATCAGGTGGCCGTGCTGTCTTAGGATTTTGAATGCCTGTAAAAATAAATCTTTAATTTTGAAACATGTCAACGTAAATGCGTATATTAAACATTGCAGACAGAACATAGAAAACTGTGGTGTCATTTCAGTTACATTTTGTAATGTAATATAATACATTATAGATTTAATAAAGCTTCAAACATCTACAGAAAAATGTACGTGTTTTCTTAAGATAAATAAATAATAAAAAAAACATCCATTCTCCCTTCATAAAACAAAAGTGTTTTTTGTCGTTTTTTATAGATAATGGTATGGGACCTTTTGTGCTCGACTCCAACTCGCACTTGGCCGGTTTTAGCCTTGATCTCTTTCCGTTCCTCTGACAATCACACACAAAGTAAACTTACATAGACAATCGCACACACTTTACGTCAACATCCTGACATATATATTATATGTATTACGACACACTTTAGTATTAACGGAACATTTATATCAAGTCGTGCGGACCTGTTCGCAATGCTCGCGGAACACCTTGAAGTCGTGCAGGTCGTTGACCCCGCCGCGCTGGCCCTTGTTGATGACGTGGATGAAGTCGTGGGTGAGCACGAACGGCACGCGCTCGCGCTTGAAGCCGTACTTCTGCTTGAAGTGCCCCAGGAAGTGGCCGAAGTCGATGTGGAACAGCTGTGGAGAGGTGCTTTATTAGTTATATTTTGTGAATATTTGGTTTATTATTATGATATTTATGGTAAATGATATTCGGTTAGAGAAAGAAATAAAATTAGTTTGTTCAGTACAACATAAAAAACATATTAAAATAATTACTAACAATATTGTTATCCATAAAACTTAATAACAATATAAACACAACGCGAATTAAACAAGAAATACTGTCATGAAACAAAACAAAATGTATTTAATATTTTTTGCTATACATATAAATTAAACTTTCTTGCCTTACATTCGAAAACTGCATTAATCCAAACTTAGAGAAAAACATTTGGTTATTTTTATAGATACTAGCTGTGCCCCACGGTTTCACCTCCTACTCCATAAGAAAAATAACAAACAAACAAATAAAAGGCGATGAGATATAACCTATGGCAACCTTCAATAAATGAACTATTCAACACAAAAATATTTTATTTTCAATTCGAACCTGAGAACGAGTAGTTCCTGCGATTAGCGCGATCAACCATACAATGAAACTCTTCAGCTTTGTATTAGTATAGATATGGAAGACTTGCCTGTCCACTCCTCTTCACCATGATGTTGTCCGGATGCCGGTCGGCTATGCCGAGTACATAAGTAGCCACGCAGTAGCCAGCACAACTCATTGTAAACTCCTCCACCGCCTTGTTGAAATCCTTCTCTGACGGGTTTTGTTTGCGGAGCCATTCTATAAAAACAACAATAATTGCATGGTCATTGTCGTATGCATATAGTGTTTGGGTGTGAAAAACAGAAAGGAAATGACGAGGAAATTATTGTATGTTCAAGAGACAAGAACAGGGAATGACAAGAAAGGAACGAAGACAGATTAAAGAAAGACCAAGGACAATATGAGGAAAACAAAAAAGTATGAGTGATGCTTGGATATTTATTTTCACACTGCAAGTATTCTATATTCATAGCCGCATAATATACTTTATTTTAAACATGTGTCATAATAAGAATAATACTTAATAATACATACATCAATAACATTTTTACTAGCCGAGGTATCAAGCCCAGAAGCAAAACCACTGTCAAAAAACTATCAATATTATAAAACTAAATTATAAACTTGGCTGTAACACCTCTTTAAAATCCTACTGCATTCGTCTTATCAGCGCGCTATTATCCTAAATCACTACATATTTTTAAGCCTTAGTTATTATATAACTCAATCATTACTTACGGAACAAATTAGCCTTCGAAATAGTAGACGCCGCATTGAATAGCGCGCTCTGCTTTTGTATATTGGCGACCGTCTCCGCGTCGTCGACAACTTCGATCATGCCCACTGCGTATTCCATCGAGATGCAGTTGTACGCGTTCAACCTAAAACGAGAATATCAATCAGACGATTGATTGGTGCAAATGTCCTTAATATTCCACTAACGATAAGAAATAACATGTGGAAAGACAATTTTGTGATTTTATATAACCCATATAATGTACATATTCTTTAGATACTTTTTAGCATTGCATAAATGTAAATATCAGGTATATTTCTATTAGTCGAATTAGTCATTTCAGACAGGGAGAAAAAATCTATTTCATTTATTTGTTTATTAAGAGTCCATTTGAATTCTTAGTCCATGATAACTACAGATCTAGGAAAAATGACATATTATGTTACATTAACTAGACTTTTGCAGAGAGTAAAAATAATAATTTGAATTTTTATTGTTGAATCGATAAAGATACGTTTTGCTATAATGTTGAAATATCTAGAAGAGTAAAGATCATAGGTGAATTCATTATTAAAGTCCATACCTAAAGTCGTATCCCGCGTTCTTCCACAGCCGGTCCATGATACGCAGCATCTGCAGCGTGAACATGTCTTGGCGGAGATCGTCACCGATTTTTAATATGATACGAACGTCTGATCCGGTGGGATCCTTGTTCTCAAACTCTAGCAGCAATGGACGCATCTTACTGTCCATCACACGACACCGTTCCGGTCTGGAGAAGAGAAGAATACTTGTTAGAAAGTATTAAAAATATTTATTTTTTATATGAGCACACACTTCATTACACAATTAATGCACATACAAATGATATGGTTAACGATCAATACAATTATTTATAGACAATTAATATTTTTCAAAAGTTTTTTTTTTATTTATTTGAAGTATAGATGTTTCACTGTGTGCATTTAATACAGCATTTAGTGTATATTTTGTGTTTATATAAAAGAACATCAAGAATTTTATGTCACATAATTAAGATTTCATGCAATAGCAATTTAAACTAAGGTTATGGGGATTCAGAATATGAAGAACATAATATTATTTTTCTAATAAGCCATGTTAAACATTGGTATTGCTTTTTATTTACCAGGTATTGTTGTTATTGTTTGTTACCGACTTAAAGAGAAACATTTGTGCATCAGCATATTAAGATTTTTTCTTTCTTTGCTGTTCTTACATTAATCCTAGCTAAAACCTGCTGTAACATACAACTGTCTTACTTTATACGTTTGCAGAGTAGACTCGGGGTGAGTGGCGATACGAAATCGCACAGAGTTTCTATACAATGCTGCTCTTGTAGATGCTGGTGCAGCGCCGCGCGGGCCTTCGCTATCTCCTTCTTCTTACGTATGCACTGACTTGCCCCTATATTGGTAATAGTGGAAAGAGTTTCAATAAAAACACATAATAATATACTGTTTATAGTAGAATCAACTGTACTAAATTTACGACAGTTTCAATAAATTTCGTCTGATAAGTATTTCAATCAGATATCAAACTATAAAATTCTTCCAGAAATAATCTGTATTTGTAGTACGCTGCAAAAATACGGATAATTTTTCAATTTGGTACTTAAGTTGCAATGTTATGTTATGGAGTATGATTTATAATTGAAATTCCTTTTATATGACAAAAGTAGCAATGGAGCATGAACTTGCATAGACCAAAAAGAAGGAAGTTGCAATTGAAAGATGTATACATTTGTGCCTCTTTCCTCAAGTCACAAATACTTCGAACTTGTCCAAAATAAGTGTACGTACATTTGAGTTTATCGAGGCAGGTGATCTGCCGCATGAGGCTGTGGATGTGGTCCTGCGAGCCGCGGCAGTAGGCCTCCAGCACCAGCCCGAAGCGCACCGACACCGCCGCCACGTGCATCTCCGACCTGCACGTGCATACACATTTTTATCTTTTACCTTTTTTATCCTTTATAAGCCAATACTTGACTACAATCCCACTTGATGGCATGGCATGCAAGTGGCGATATAGTCTTTGGTGGTGAATCGCATTAACTTAGAAAAAGCCTATTCACTCTTGCCTTGAAGACACCCACATGTTATGTTATATGTATGCTCATATTAACTTCCAATACAAAGATTATTCAGTATACAGTATATTGTTTCACAGTATAAAATGTTTTCATATAACAATGTACATATTAAATTACATTTACTGAGAAATTTAAGTAAGCCTCAAGTCTGTTGGGGGTGCAAAATGCTGTATCACTATGTAAATAAATGTATGTTAAATTATCATATCTAAATTAGGGTAGGATTAACGAATAATGCAATAGATAACCATATTCAATTTTGATAGATTATAATAATACAATCACAAATTTGAAAAAGAATGTGTAAATCCTTCATACTAATATTTAACAAACTTTACAATAGACGTTCAAAACATTATTATAATTCATCCGTGTAGTATATTGTATTGGACTTCACATTTAGTGCTATAATATTAGTAACAGAGAAAAAATATCTTTTAAATACCTCAAGTGCCAGAATAGGTAGTGTCCGATGATTTTGTTGTTGAAAGCGCGTTGCAGCAGAAACACACACAGGTCGCACATGAGGTAAGACTCGTGTTTCAAAGCTTGCACCAATTGTAGTAGGTAAAGCATAAGGTCCTCGTCACTGTAACAAAATATTATCGAATACACTGTTTACTACTTTATCTGTGTCAATATTTCATAGACAATGGTATTGTTTATACAATAGACAATCTGGAATATAATTAAATATCCTGAAAATACGGAATTTAATGTCATAATTTAAGTCAAGTTAAGTTCAATAGTTTAACTATCATTTAATAGTGTTTACAATAACATTTTAATTCATGCAACAATAAAATGAATCAAAATCAAGCATTTTTTGCATCTGTACTATAGGCAACAATGTCAATGTCAAAAACTGTGTGGTTTAAGTAAAACTTTGAGTAGCTTGACTTTCAAAAATAATTCTGTAAAGAATTAGGTATTCTGTAAGAATTCTGTAGAGGCCTATACTTTTGTATTTAATCACTGAAATTTTACAATTGGTAGTCAATAATTAGTTGGTCAATAATCAGGAGCAATTTAATTTCTACTTTCCAAAATGCACTACAAGGAGCATAACTTAAGAAAAAAAAAAGTGTGCGTCGGCTCCCACCTGATCTTAGCCAGGCACTTGACCGCGAAGCTCCTGACGGCGGCGTCGGCGTACGCGTAGTCCAGCAGCTCGAGCGCGCACTCCACGCGCAGCATGGGCCAGCTCGCCACCATGCGCGCCACGCTGGCCGCCTCCGCGCGCTCGCTCCACTCCACGCACGACAGCAGCTTGGGCAGCAGCTCCGGCGCCACCACTCGGAAGTATTCCCTGCTCATTGAGGTGATTTTAATAAAAATATTTCAACTAAACTGAGAACTTCCCTTCTTTTATTGAATTGCTTAAAAACTACTTTTTCATGCGTCATAGACATGTTTTCGTATCATGTATGTTAATTCTTATCGTGAACTGTGTGCGAAACTTCATCCAGTTTCATTGTATAGTTTTGAAGCAAAGTAGTAACGAATATCGATCTATATGCACAAACTTTTACATTATTAGTAAGAATGCTTAAAAAATACTTCAGCGTTTATATAAATTAAATATACTTTAATTATTGTCCTAAATATAAGTTTAGTGTGGAGATATTGTAGTCTTCTTCTCAAGAAGTACTAATCTTAATTATGCCAATATTATGGTTCTATCTAAACACTTATCGAGTCTCCAAACCTATAGCAAAACAACTTCCTCGAATATTATGGTCGTGTAGGTCGGTCTATAATAACTAAAGGATTAAATCGAGAAAATCAACAGTACTATCTGCCTGAAAAAATACTTATTCAACATAATTTATTGCAAAATCCAGTGACTATATTAAAACCGCCTTTCTATGAACTCCTTCTAGATTTATAGTCTTATATCTCATGGACATTTATGCCAAATGTACAACATTAATACGTACCTCGAAGCCCATATGTCCTTCCTCTCCTGTTCGTGCATCTCGTACATGGAGTCTTTCTCGGCAGTGAGACGCAATTGTTCGAAGTCGCTGCTGAGACGCGCCATGACGTCCGGTGACCCATTCTCGATGTGGTCAGCGTATGACTTCACCATGTCTTGCTTCGGGAACATGATCGGGTATTGGCAGTCGTAGCTACGAAGAAAAGAGCAACCTTTATACTTAAAAAATTGTTCCTGAATGTTTGTATCTGGAAAACTTGAATAGTCAATATAATAAATTTAATGTTTTTTTTTGTACAAAAAAATATAAACATTGTTAAAACTGATGTTTTCCCACATTTATCTATAACAATTTCAATCATTAATATTATCCTGAGTTAAAGCAAAACGTAACAGACTCAAATACTTGATACAAATAAAAAGTAGTGACAATTATAATCGTAACTGCTTTATTTACTACATTACACTACTTTTTAATTAAGTATGTTCATTCAATTACAGCTGGTCCTTATGTACCTGTATGTACCTTGTACAAACGCAAGCCGTTGATCTGCTTCTCGTCCGCAATGTCCGTCCACATGTACAGACAGCGTCATCACATCTGTGCATAGCTGGTCCTTGTAATCTTACTGTACCCATACACTCAGAAAAAAGAACACGCTTTAAAAACACGCTTTCTACACTCATTCTCTACACTACACTACACAACCCCACACCAGCATTTTCTCCTGTGTCGTGGTTGCCATGGACACACAAAGACGAATACACAAACACCCAGACCCAGAACAGAAATCTAAATTCATCACTCATATTTCTATCTGGCCGGGAATCGAACCCGGGACCCACTGCGCGTCAGACTGGTATGGTGACCGCTCCACCACGCGAGTCGTCAGACTTAAACAGCATACCTGGAGAAGCGTATCTGCAGCGCGGCACACGAGTCGGTGTTGGGGTTGGAGACGACGGTACCCAGCGGGTGCAGCAGCAGGTCGTCGCTCTGCGTCTCGTCCGCGACGTGCGTCCACGTGTACAGCGTCATCGCGTCCGTGCGCAACTGGTCCTTGTAGTCGAACACCATCGTGTTCGCCCACGCCAACTTGTTTATGGAGTCCTGGTAATAAGTTTAAAATTATAGATAAAACAACTAATCACGGTCGTAAGAGAATTTAAGTTCACAATTTTTCACATCGTTTAATGGACGGCTAATCAATATTAAAAAAGTGTAGAAGGAAAGATCAACACTTTCTGATAATGTCTCATTAAATAAGTTAGCAATGCTGATAGCATCGTCAACAACAAAAATTCAGAAGAGATACAATATATAGTTCGTTCGTCATTCGTCATTCATTCGTCATTCATAATCAGAAATATCTTGCGACTCGGTTGTAAAAAATATATTGATGTTAATTACATAATCTATAAAAAAAAATGCATTTCTATTTCACATTATGAAACTTAACCTTATTAGGATCCTTCCCCTTCCGCTTGCTCTTGGCCTTGGATATCTCGTATATGACGAAGCAGAGACGCGACATCCGCGGCAGGTTGCACACCTGGATGGGGAACTGCAGCTCTTCGTCCCACTGCGCTCGGCCCTCCATCGACACCACCGCCACTTTCGTCTTCTGAGCCTCGCAGAGAGGGATGCCACCGTGGAATATGCCAGCTTCACATACCACCTGGTGAACAACTCGTTATTTATTCATCGTTCATCATCGTCAAGCCATTTACGTACATCAGAATATGAGATCTATATATCTCTCAGAATAAGAATAATTTAGGCAATGGTTTACGTGCACGTCCATTACCAGACTTTGCACACCTTCAAGAACTTTTTAACACAACTCCCAGGTACGCATTTTTTTAGCGATCTCTTCCTTCACAGTTAAAACTGATAATTAATTTTCATTTGTAACAAAAAATCTAGTGGGACATGCAGAATAGCTAACCTACGTTATAACAAGAGCAGAGAAAGAGGATGATGATACTAACCTCAACCACTCTTCCAGGGTCGACGTTCAAACCGCCCACTGTCTGTACCATACATGTGTAGTTCTTTTCAATCTTCCACGAGGACTCCGTCTTTTTCTTCTTCATCGTGTTAGAGTGTTCCGACGTGGGGAGGCGTTTCCTCTCCGACACGGCATAGCAATTAACATCACAGCTAGCTGGAATTTAACAAGAGGTTTATTTAACCGTTCGTTAGTGATTTGGAGAATATTATAATTATTTGTGATGTTTTAAAGACATAATAATCTTATAAATATATATTTTTTGCTTCATAACGGCAGTGTTAACGATATTACTGTGTTTTGCATTGAAGGGCATAATGCTTTTATTTATAAGTACAAAAATGTGGGTAAGCACATAAATTCAGGAATAGTGATGCACTGTTATCAGCCACATAACAAGTAATCCTAATAAAGGGCCAGAAGTGTTAAGCACTCAGTGTTAACACACAGTCGTAAATATATTATTCTGTGCCGCTGAAATAGGTAAAAAGAGAACTTACTAGATATTTTCTCCATATTAACGAGCATGACTTGCGGCACCCCGTTCTTGGATAGCATCTCCTGGATGTACAGGAATTGGATAAGCGGGTGGTCACCGAGCAGGTACTCCTCCCGGCCGCACACCTTCAGGACGTAGTTCCGAGGGTGCTCCCCTCGGATGTTCAGGGAGTTGGCCTTCTTCCGGAGAACAGTTTCAATGTGCTGGTGAGGTGTATGGTCCACTGGCACCCGGGTCGTGGTTGATTGCTAAAATAGTTATTAGAAAGTTGATTATTTTGTTAAATATTTGTTTGTACCTTATTTTATGTCAGATAGCTGGGCACTAGTGCCTCGCCATAGCTTGGAAGGGGTAAGAGCGTACTGCCGCAAATCCTATATTAATATTCTTACTTTACTTATTTCAAAAAAAAGAATAGAGGGCAAATGTATGATTATGATCAAAACAAATGTAATCTGCTAGAGAATCATGGATTTCGAGAATATGAGGTTGACACATATAATACGAATTCATAACGAAATTGTTACGATAAATAGGTGGAGAGTTATATATGTACTTACACGATTATCAAAAAACCTTATTATGCCTTAAAATTTGGAACAAAAAACGGACATAATGCTTTAAGCTTTTTAACCAATCAACTTACAGACGAAGTTTAATTATATTATTCGTGTAATATGACACATAAATCAACAATTTATTTTATACATTTTAACTAAATAATCATTAATATAAACCTTTATTAGATAAATTATAGTTTTTATAATAAATTTAATTATATGTTTTTTTTGGAAATTTAGCTTGTCACCCAATGACAAAACGTTAAATCAAACCTGACATACACAAGACAAATACGAGATAACGTATACCACAAGAGAATACTAGATAAATGTACAGTTATTTATACAAAGTGAACTAAAATGCTGAAATCGCATTTTAATCTCAGGGATAAAAATGAAGAAGTTAGGTTGGAGGAGGAGGATGCAGCGTCGCCTACAGGGCTACAGGGTGAAATGTTCGGCGAGCATGAAGACGTGTCGATCGAGGAAATACCCATCGTGTACCCAGAGCGCAGGCTTAACAGATCTGAAGTCAGCATTAGGTTGAGCCTGCTCGGCAAAGTTGCTGAAGGCGATGGGTAATATTGTTTTTATTATCAGAACTATAACGCTGACTTTATAGAGCTTCAGTGATGAAACTTATGATTTTTAATATTCAAGTCTAGCTTAAGAAGAATGGTGTTTATGACATCATATCATATTATGGCATGTTTTTTTTTTGCAGGCAGAGTTACTTATCTATATTGTTACCACATTTTGTTGTTGGTTTTCAAAACTGTCAAAAATAGCACTATAAAACATTTAGATTTACGTTAAGTTACAGAGCTGATACTTTTAGAATGGGTCATCCATTCTAACAATATCAAAATATATGGGTGGTTCCGTCAGAAATTCATTGCAAATGACGGTATGTGTGTATTTTGAAATTTAATAGAAATACTCCACCACTACAAAAGTGGTGAAGTAGGGACATTTTGCCAAAAAGAAAAGAAGAAAAGATTATCATTTTATTGTTAAAAACTATGGTACTATTAAATATAGTCTAAAATTAAGACAATGTTGTATCAACGTTATCAAGCATTAACATATACACAGTGAATCATTACAGATACACTTATTTAAAAGCGACATGCACTGGTATGAGTCTGACCGATATATCAGCTCTGAAGTCATTCAAACACCTGCAATTCGTGGACGTTTCGAACAACAACTTGAATCTGGATAGTTTACAAGCAATAACTGAACTCCCATTCTTAGTTTTCATTCACGCGGACAAAAATAATTTGCGATCCGCGAATTTAAAGAAGATGAAATACATGCAAGTGATTATAATGAATTACAATAACATATCATCAGTGCACGACGTCTACCAACCGGAACTAAGCACCCTGGAGGTTGAGTACAATAAAATTTCTAGAATACACTTCGATAACGGAATGCCCACTTTAAAATGTTTAGACTTCCGATACAATCAAATTGGAGATATCGCTGATTTAAACTTTCCAAATTTGGATAGTCTTTATTTGGCTGGAAATAAATTAACTAGTCTTGTGGGATTAGAGAAACTAGTTAACTTGCGAGTGTTGCACGTGAGAAATAATCCTATAAAGTTACTTAACGGATTCGATCCTGCTATGACTAAGCTTCAATACGTAAATTTACGAAACTGTAAGGTTGCTACTTTGAAGCAAATAAAAAAGTTAAGGGTAAGTTATGACTTATTTATGTAATAAAATATACTGTTGTGATAGGTTACATTTTTGATGAAAATCAAGATGAACTTCGAAGAAAAACAATAGAAATGTGTTAATTTTTCCCGTTTGATTCAATGTCCTAAGGATGTTGTGAATGTGTGTATGATGTATTGATAATCAATGGTTATAAAAAGATAACCATTGATTGAAAGAACATGAAGAAAGATGAAAAAATAAACAGTATAAATAAAACTATAATATACAATATGAAACGTACAAAATGTTTGGAAGATATCAACTGTCACAACAGTTGATATCACAATACAACTCTTTAATACATATTGTTTTACAGGTCCTTACAGGATTAGAGATATTGATACTAAAAGGATGCCCTTTCATGGGTGGTATTGGAGAAGAGACTGCAGAAGTGGCCGCCGAGGAAGACGATGCTGAACTGAGGGTCGAAATCCTCGCAGCTTTGCCACGTCTCAAAAGAATCAACAAAGGTGTCATTACGCCAGAAGAAAGGTATATTAAACTCAAATATAAACATAAGGACAAATTAACAATGATGAATTTAGATATCTGCTCTGTATTTTAGGATATAGGAGTAGGTAGAACCAATGTAGTTCGACCGGGGAAGTACCACACCAATTTCTAGCGTGCAGCAGTTGCGTTTCGGTGGAAGTTTGTGATTGCCGGCTCACTTATATAGGAGGCGACCATCTCAGTCCTCGGGAGTGGCAACGCATCTGTGGTCGACTTCATATATAACCCCTGTTCTATATGAGGTTACTTACAAGTGCCCATGGGCGGCTGTAGCCACTTACCATCAGGTGGGCTGCTTGCTCGTTTGATACTTCATATATATTGCATACCACTTTTATCTACTTGCATTCTCTCTTATTTTGGGGTCTTCAGTTTCAGAAATTATGAATGTTTACTTAGTCTATAGCTTCAAACATTTATATTGAATATAAATATGATTGTCTAGGACTGAAGCCAACGATATGATGAAAGTATGGCTGGAAGAGGGAGAGAATGATGAAGAAGAGCTCGATGAAGAACATAATGAGGAAGATTCAAATGAAGATTAGCATATCTTATCCTGTTGTACAATAAATCTTATTTATTATGATTTGTTTTTCGTAATTGTATTTACTTTTATCATTAAAAAAAACATAATGAATGACATGAATACTACCTTTTTCTCTGCATATATCTATTAGTTCGTATATCTAGTCTATAATTTTAGTACATATAAGAAATCGACAACCGGCAGGTCAGATGTAGCTCTCCTCTTAACATCTGGCTCGCGGCATGTATTAGCGGGCAACTAATTTCATATAATAAGATATTAGACTGGATTTTTCTGGGCAAAATCAAATCGCGCTTTGAGCGACACTTGTTAGTAAGCGTCTAGAATCGCGTACGTCAGAAGTTGAACCTATACTATGGGATTACAATTAGGTATGGCCAACAAAATTGTTAGCATTCTTAAATTTGAAAAGGTTATCCTTGCTTGAATTTTTAGAAGTATGTATACATAATATTCGATTATGAAGGAAACACACAACACAAAATTAACAATTTATTTCCACTTACCATATTCAAATAAAAAATAACTTCAACATACCTCCGTGTTAGGAAACTTGTTGACCAGTATGAAGGTATTATTGTGTAGATGACACTTGAGGGTTTCTGGTACACTGGGGTGGTCCGCCAGCCGCGGTGGACAATGGTACCGCAAGCGTTCTAGCTGTGTGCTCTGTGAACGCTTGATTAGACTCTCCTCGGCTAAATATCTCATTCGCATCCGAAAGTCATTCACCTCTGAGCTCCTTAGACTGTCAAATTCGTTTAAACCTATAAAAAGCAAATATTAATAATTATGTAGTTGGATGAATGTAATGAATAGTTGGAAAATTTGTAATCTTCAGCTAAACATCATTCTAGATGTAAACCATATTTCAAACAATAAGGGTATTTTGTTACTATTAGTACAAAACTTACAGGAAATACTGGATAAACTCTTATTCAACTCATTAATTGAACAAAACCTCTTTTATTTATTATTTTATAAAATAATATCTAATACGTAATAACAATATGACAATTCAATTTTTAAACATAATTTTGAGCATAGCAATTTGTACTGAAGGTAAAAGAAATATTAGGCTTATTCATCCCCACAAAAAATGTTACAATTTATTGATTACACACTCATTTTTTACAATAAGTTTTTACAATACATAAAAAAACACAATTAGTTACTACTAAATACTCACCTTTTCCGATTAAATGACTGATCTGTGTATTCAGTATATGCTCTCCTGGTTTCTGTATGGATTTCTCCTCAATGATCATGAGCACTCCGCATACAGGCCTGATGTCGCGCACGCGTTTGTTTTCGTCATCCACCTCCTCTGGCACCGCCAGGGAGTTGATGAACTGGAACACGTACCGGGACATGTGCTGAAGCATCCCAAAGAGGGGATACTTCCCTGCCACCTCCCATAATTCCTGTAAAAGTTCACAAGGATGTTTTATTTTATAGTGAAAATCGAATACCTAAAAAGCTTTTACTCAGGATAGTGAAATGTTACGAAATGTTTTGCACCTCATTGTATCTTTTTTTTTTATCTAATTTTAATATCAAACGGGCATGCTGTCTACCTGATGGTAAGTTGCCGCCAATGGACATATGTAAGCAACTTCATATAGAACAGGGGTCCTATCTGAAGTCGATTACATATGTTTGCTACTCCCGAGGATTAAGATTGTAGCCTTATATATAAGTGAGCTAGCAAACATGCCCTTTCAGTAAAATGCATACACTGCTTCACCCTAGAAATAGGTGTGGGGGTGGTACCTCCCCAGTTGAACTACACTGGGTCTAACACCTGGCAAATTTAATTTTTATTTTTAATCTATTTTAATTAGCTTTCGCATTGAACAGTACCACTCCGTTTTTCAATGGATATTGTACAAAGCAAATAGGAAAACCAAATCAAGAAAATGGGAGGCAGTGTCTTCCCCATCAACACCATCTATGGTCACAAATATATATGTGAGGCAAGTTGACTACTGGTAAAAACCCCATTAAAGGATGTTCCATACTTCGATAGAAAATACTTAAGTGTATTTTATTACCAATATGTTCAAAGAATAATTTATTTTTGTCTGTAATAATAGTGTACAAACATTAGACAGAATAATTTTATTTTACATTTTTCCATTTGAGTAGCTGGTTAGACTGGTCAATGTAGTAATTGGTAATTTACTTACTCAATCATGTTAATATGTAAATACATAATTGAGTAACATTCATAAAATATAGTAGTATAATAGGTGTCATAATAGGCATTATTCATTTGCAAGTTATGTTCAACTTTTGAATTCCAAAGTAATGATCATGTGGTCTGAGTAATTTATATAGATTACCAATAGCAGGGTAAATTAAGTAATTTAAAGTCATAAATAACATTAATACATGTTACAAAAGGAAAAATACTGTGTAAATTGTCAATAACATTCAACATTGATCATTAGAATGGATTGCATGAAAGGTAAACAGGAAATTGTATAACATTGTAATGATGAAAATAGTGTAGTGTTTATAAGATGACTTATCTTTTTAGGATTAGGTATATTGTAACTATTTTTCTGCTTATATAATGCTGCTAATAAAATTCAACTTTTATAAATTGTAATATCAATTAAATATTCTGCCATAACAGACCTATTAATGCCAATTTAACATAAAAAAGAAAACATTTTGTATGTATTACTAAATCTTTATCTATGTAGTATTATTAGAATTGAAAACTATTCAAGAACATATTGCTAGATATTTGACTCTCCTATAATAGATGTGAGTTCACAGTTTAGAATCCTTTTTGAATGTACTGAATTTGACACCGGAAAAAAAGAGTACTAACTCAAAAATTTGTTAAAATTTTACATTTAAGCTTATGCATGTCTCTGTAAGTAAAGATGCTAGAACATACATATTTCTGGTTTCTAGTATTCTGGTTTGGAGGGTATGGTAACGTTAAGACTAAACTTTTACCTAAAAGTTTAGTCTTACTTCATTCATACCTGATTATCTAGTCAACCTATGAATAGGTGGACTAGACGATCAGGTGGACTCATATTGACTCATTAATTGAATCATTAGTTGACTCATTAAAAAAAATTGCAGATGTTTTAGCAGTAGCACAGTGTAATAAAAAAAAAACAATATGTTTGGCCAAAAGTAGGCTACAATATTATTAAAAGTTTTGTGCACAAGTTATCTCCAAATTAAACAATTAATATCAATATCGTTTTAAAATGGAAGTAAGTTACGGGATTTTAATTTAATCACTCACTATATTCATGAAAAAAAAAGGCATATGAAAATTTGTTTCAAGGATGAAATGTTGGGACTTTGCTTTTTATTCAATATAATAGTCTAACTGAATATAACAATCAATATTGTAAAATTGAATGACTAAGTTTTAATGTATTATGTCAATACAGAAACGAGGATAGTATATATATTTTTTTGTATTTCTATAACACTACATAGTTACATTTAGTGATACATCCATTTATTTAAACTTTTTAAAAGGTTTACAACGCAAAGTTTGTGTTATATCTATGTTTATGTAATTGTTACAAAAATACAGGTTGATTTTGAAACAGGTAAATTGTTCACTCTGTTGATTTGTGTATTAAATCACACAGATCTAGAGATTTACAACAAACAATCATCTGATTGCCTGAAAATATCATTATTTTATTGTCAGCCAGTGACATGATTCCTTGTAAACAATATGTTCTACTTTCTAAAAAATAAGACTCACTTATCTGTGCACACATTACACAATAGTTTGACCCAGTTCTCTAGCGGAGGAAACAATGTGTTGGCGAAATGCGTGACTCATGCGGGGCAGTCCGTCTCACACTAACCTCCTTGACATCTTGCAGGGTCGCGTCCCAGCTGATCGTCAACGGGATGAACACGGAGTTGGGCATCAGGCACGTCAACTCCACATAGTCGGACGGCGAGGACGTCCAGTAGTCCCACGTAAACGGGCAACTCGGCGCAGGAACCATTGTTTTGATACAACACTGCCTGTTCACTGCGAATACCCTCGGTGCATTTTATCACCTTTCACTCACATAGCGAACCCACCGTCGCTTTCCACTGAAAACACGAACAACACCACATTAGTCACCGATAATGTAATGCGGCGTTGAATCATAGCATTTCCTAGTATTTTGATTGGGGGGCAAATCGCCATTCGAAATGAAACTGTCAATGATATTACACAAACAACATGTTATTGCACGACACGAATCTAACTTATTTCATTACCTCCGCTCTTAAGCGTTTACATAATTTATTTGACCACACCAAATAAATTTAATCTCGGTTAAATATGGTTCTCGGAAATTGTAAATAAAGAATAAAGATTACGTGCAACAATCCAATCCACTGCAAGTAGAAAAACTCGCTCTGAAAAAGTAAATAGATTGTTTATGGCTTGGATGGGATGAATAGTGATGTGATTTTATCATAATTTGTCATGCCATAGCCATAAATTTAAATCGATTTTATATCACATTTAAATAAATAATTTGGTTTTACGTTTTCCCATAATCCACAATTGGTGCAAATGTATATTATATCACAAATTAGTGTGTTTAATAAAACATTAGTAATATACTTGTTAAAACGCATATTATCAAACATGTGAACGCAGATTAACCTATAAACAAGAGCCACACAAACTGACATTTGTCTCGTGATAAAACATAGAGTAACTTATATATAGGGTATAGAGTCATCAGTTAACTACACGAAACAGCGCCATCGCGTGGGGAGTTAAGT
>DWNE01001218.1:0-22959 GCA_018249875.1 Cecropterus toxeus | reverse complement strand
TTTTTATTGGTCTTTTTACTAGCTTGCATTTGAAGCCCAAATTTCCGTGATAATAAAAAAAAATCTTCCCCCCCCCCCCCCCCTCCTTTTCCCCTATTTGCAGGCGCCAGTTTGAAAAATTGGAGAGCCTATGTCACTTTCGAAACTGAGACGATTCTAATGATATGTCGCACGTCTCAATCCGTCAAGCCGTTTGGGCTGTAGCGCGTGCCAAAGAAATGGAAATAAATAAAACATACATACATACGCTCGTAAAACATTTACCTTCTTCTGACGCAGTCGGGTAATTATAGAACCGAGTGACATTGTGGAGCAGGAAGTTCAAAGCGTTTAGCGTTTGTTGATAAGATGCTGTGTCACTATTTGATTGTAGTGGACGGTAATAAGAGGTACACATTCAAATTTATGTACAAACAAGCTAACCAAATAGACTTTGTCTTAACTATGAACTTTGAATTCGAATTTGTGAGACTGATAGTTATGTCAAACGACGACGACCCGTGTGACGACCCGCGTAGTCGAGCGGTCACCTGTCTGACGCGCAATGGGTCCCGGGTTCGATTCCCGGCCAGACATGAATATGAATGATGAGTTTAGATTTCTGTTCTGGGTCTGGGTGTTTGTGTATTCGTATATGTGTGTCCATGGCACCCACGACACAGGAGAAAATCCTAGTGTGGGGCTATGAGTGTAGAAGGCGTGCTTTTTAAAAAAAAAAATTCAAACGCCAAGTTAGGTTTTGTTGATTTTTTAACCGACTTCCCAAAGGAAAGAGGTTATGTATTCGTCACGTAATTTTTTTCTTGTTTTTTAATTTTTCGTGCATCTTTGATAGAATTGGTAAGAATTCACGAACCCTTGAAACCTTTTCCTTCACCGTAAAGCAATGACAATTAATTTCTAATACGCACATCATTTTAGAAACATCGGTAGTGCATGGGATTCAAACCTCGGACTCTCGATTGAGAGGCAGAGTTTCAACCATTAGGCTATCATTGCTCTACACTGGTTCTACCGTCTGGTAAAAGGTAATAAACAGTTAGCTTATTACTATAGACATTTTATTCATCAGAAGACGCGCCTACACAATCAGACGTCATTAGTGTAACGAGCGTTCAATTTAATCCGTTTAACAAAACAAATAAGAATATAGCTGAGTTCTAGTTCGGAAACGGTACAGACGTTAGTATCGATCGACATCAATACTGTAATGCAGTGTTGTTCAATCTTTCGTACTCAAACTCCCTTATGACCTGATATAATAAATCTGATATAAACGCTTTCTAGACTCATAGCCCCATAGTAGGATTTTCTTCTGTGTCGTGGGTGCCATCTAAACTCATTCACATTTCTGTCTGGCCGGGAATCGAACCCGGGACCCACTGCGTGTCAGAACGGTATGGTGACCGCTCCCCCACGCGGGTCGTCAAATTTACATTATTATTATTTTTAAGTAGATTAAATAAATAATCAAGGCATATTTTTAACATAATTTGGGCCAAACACCTTCTATTACTTTAGATAAAGTGTAACATTTCAAATTTTATACTGTTTCCCTGTCAGGGGTCACACCTTGAGAAACACTAGCAATGGAACTTTCATTGCTAGAGGCCATGGGCCGGTATTGGTCTGCGGGGTGAAAGGCGAGGTATGCACAAATGAGAAACAGGATCACTGGAAGCTGGATTATGCAGTGAAAGTTATTTTGAATTGAGATAATTGTATTTGACAAATAAGGAATCAATAACTAAGGAATGTCGCTCTCATATAACGCGAATCTTATTATAAATGGCGACATATAGCTTGATTACGTTAATTATCTTATTTAAAGATATAATTATAAAGAATGAATTAAAAGACAGTACATGTTGAATTAACATTTTTACTACCTTATCCTACTTCTTACAATTATTGTAAAGACGAAAGTTTGTGAGATTCTAAATGTGTTTCTTACTCTCTCCGGCAAAACTACTGGTTCAATTTCGCTGAAATGTATCACAAATACTATTATATTTGTCATATACCTACTTATGACTTGGATTAACACATAATATACTCATTACCGTAGTGAAGTAAGCGAAGGGCGTATCAATACTAATATTATGAAGCCGAAGAGTTTGTTTGCTTGTACGCGGTAATCTCAGAAACTACATTATTGAATTGAAAAATATTTTTGTGTTGAAAGTCCATTTATTGAGGAAGACTATAGGCTATATAACATCATGCTATATTCGTTTCATAATAGAATATTTGTGCCCCAAATTTCAGCAAAATATGAGCAGTAATTGCGTGACATTGTAACAAACAAACATACATCACAAACTTTCGCAAGTTTATTACTATAAGATTCTTTCGTAAGATTATTACTTAAACCTGCTGGTTATTAACAAAATTATAATTTAAATATGTCCATTAAGTTTTCTTACTAATTAAGTACTTCGAGTAAGTTGTCGCAAATGTTCAATTTCAACAAGCCTCGCCGGTTGACTTAACTTCATTCGTATTCCAAGTAACTTACGAAAGTGACTGTTTAGCGATAAATTCGATCGGTATCGTTGCTAATGAATGAAACATAATTCCAATACAGCAGTGTTGGCCAACTGCACCAATAAGGCTTCGCACGGAACTAATATAACACTGGATACTAGGGACTAATTTAACGAAGACTGATCGTGCGGACGTTTTTCTTTTTTACCTGACTGCCTTAGAAATATGGTAATGTTTTTCGGCCGTATGTGTATTTATGTATGTATGTACATATGTATGTATGTTTGTATGTATGCCAATTTCTTTGGCACGCGCTACAGCCCAGACGGCTTGACGGGTTGTAACGTATGGCACATCATTAGAATCGTCTCAGTATGCAGTGTTAAAAGTCATAGAGAGATTTTGTTGTTTTACTATTTTTAACAATGTCACTAGTTTTAGCTGAAGTACCCAATGCTTATGACGTGTGTAGTCTTTTCTATCAGGATGAAGTAGTAAACGAGCATGCAGTGTAGTAGATTATATTCGTTTACTGCCACCCATGGACATTGTAAGCGACCTCGTATAGAACAGGGGTTCTATCTAAAGTCGATCACAGATGCGTTGCTACTTACGATTAAGATGGGTGTCTCATATATAAGTGAGCCGGCAAACTAAACCCTACAACCGAAACGCAAGAAATTCTTCAAGTTAAAATAGATGTACAGGTGGTTCCTTAATTTTAGCGAAATCTGACCATTTGCGTTAAACTGTAACAAAAACACACATCCTGACTTTCACATTTATAAATATTAGAAAAAAAAGACGCTTTCTACACTCATAGCCCCACATTAGGATTTTCTTCTGCGTCGTGGATGCCATGGACACACAAAGACGAATACACAAACACCAAGACCCAGAACAGAAATCTAAACTCATCATTCAGATGCCTGTCTGGCCGGGGATCGAACCCGGGACCCCCTGCGCGTTAGATTGGTATGATAACCGCTCGGTTACGCGGGTCGTCGATAGAAAGATTTAAGTACCTAAATGTAACGATGTTATTAACTGAATTTGACATTATAGCCATTAGTCGGATTTAGTTCTCAGAGGTAACGTCACATTCGTGATTAGCCTCAGGCAACTCTCCTTAAACTAACTATTATTAATTATCATTAGTGATCATTACATCTAAATCATTTTCGTAGACGACTAACTGTTAATGTTTGACACATTACGTTGACTAATGTTGCTTTTATTTAAATTACTCATCTCTTGACAAATTGACATGAAGTTTCTTGTAAGTCCATACTTGATTTTCTCTTGGACTTTCTATCTTTCACACGTAAATCTGTAAGATCATATTTCATTTAACTTATTTGAAATTTTAAAAGAATGGTTATTATTTTTACATTTTAATGTTATTTCTGTCCGAATGCTGGGTTCTTGCTAAAACTCTGAATGTTTGTGACGTAGTACATCGTACTAGCTGAAAGGAACTCTAAGGTCAGCTTCAGATAGGATTTGAGTTTTTTTATATAATTCGATTCGACAGATGCTATAATCTGTGTTGGTAATATGGATACCTTTAAGGACCTTGCAAATCAGATCATAGCACTCAATACTACTGTTAAAATAGAAATAAGAAACTATGGGCCAGATGAAATGTTTGTGCGTGAGATATACAATAATTTTAAAGTCTTTTACGAACAGTTAGATACGAATTGGCCACACGTCGTGGGCATAGGGTCGTTATCGTAAACGATAGACCGTTAAATTTTCCATATCACATGGTCTCTTACGGATTGATGTCCGCACGAATGAAATGGTAACCATTTATCATCTCAAGTGCTTGCTTTAAAATTCCTGTTATATCATTGTCTCAAAAAATCTTTTAACACTAATATGGCTTCGTTCAACAGTATTTTTTCATAAGTATAAAGACTTCAAAGAATAAGCTTAAAATACATCTACTGTAATAGACAAGCATACAATATATTTTGTCTAAAATGTAACGGGTATTGCTACACAAATAACACAATATGCTTAAGTAATACTTGTTAGATTCATTGCAATCAAAATATTGTTTCGGAATTAGAAAATTAGTTTAGAACGTTAATTTTACTATCGAAGGTAAGATATGAGGTGACAGTTAAACTATCTTCAAAGATAATCGTAAGATTGTTGATACAAGATACCTCATGATAAGTATTTCAGTGTTACGTAAAAGTGACGTAGGTCACAAGGACATATTCATGCACTTTAGGTCATTTTAGACCATTCTTACCAATTGAGGGTTGATATACCTCTCAAACTTTTGAACATTATGAAATTGTCCCCACGAAGACTTTTTACTATTAAAGTAAATAATAAATAAAGCAAATAACTTTCGTACTACATCCGTATTTATATACCTACCAATAAAATCTTTCTATCTAAGAATCTTTGTATCTTTAGAACAGATCAACCAATCATTATTTGTATTTTAGGATGGGTGTGAACCAAGCTTGATATCGCTGAACTTATTTTCAAAGTCGGCACATTCGTCATCTTGATACCGCATCAAATCGCCAATACTCGTGATTCGTATGTCTGCGCTGTACTTATACTTAGCTATCCCGTTAGCGCGGAACCGGTCTGTGTCTCGAATGCTTCGCGTTCCACGGTTATTTCAACGTACACTGATTTTTGTTTGTTTTTGTACCTGCCTAAAGCAAGCCAATTACTCCATATGCGGCAGAAGCTTCTTCGAATTCTGTTAAAGGTTTTATTTAATTAACTGTTGAACTCAATTCTAAAAGAGTTACTACAGCATAGTCATGAAATTTGAAAAATTAACAAGTCCTATTTGATTTTTTCTTACACTTATTCTTCCCCTCTGCAAGAACGGTTCCTGTCGAAAATAAAAGCATTGTGGCACACATTTCACCCCTTGTTGCAAGACTCGGAAATCTCTTGAAGCGGGTATTCAAGGAAGACTGGTTTCTCTTGACCCCGACCTTGATACTTGGGACTGGTTCCGAAGCTCATTACAGCGCATACATTACTGTTACGCGTATGACCCTAACGATCGCGAGTAATTTGAAGTCATTAGAAATAGACTCGATCGACGTTTTGAAATCATCTCTTAAAGATTGACTTAACAAATGAAAGGCGGGCCCGTGGTAAATTCGCAAAAAATCCCCGTAACAATCTTGATTTAATATGTAATGACTCATGATCATTAATTTTTATTTTTCGACACATCAGTATAATAAATTCGACTGAAAGCAATCAAATACATTCAACCGATTATGGTGTTTTTTCACTTCTATGTACTATTATTGCATTAAATATCATTATTAATTTTTTGGGTTCGTTACGAGGTCAAATGACAATTTGTCTCCCATTGTAGCACTCTTACTTGTAACGTTTATGTTTTTAGCTTTATTTGCAATCAAAACTAATTAAAGCATTTCATCTTAGTTCCAAGGCATTTGAGTTTTTAAATATCAGACTTATTAATTAACTACTTTTAATTTTACTACTAAGATATCTTATTATTTACTACTCAGCAAAATAAAATGCCCTTTCATTTGTTTTGCTAAGTTCATTCGCTCAATCGTCACCTTAAATTTAAAATTAGTGTTCCTGAATCAGATTCATCTCAACGTTGTTAAAATTATGTTTAAATTGACCGAGTCATAAGTTTGAACGAAATATATTTAACCTTCAAAGGTTATCGTGCCGAACGTTCAAATTCGTCGAAACAATCTTTTGTTCTCTTATCGTAAGTTACTTTTGGAAGGCTTATTTTCATTTCAATAGAATGGCTAATAGTTTACGTCTGAATTATGTGGAACAAAGTGAATATTTAGCATTTGTAACTAGAGTTCTTTTTCTTCTGTTTATAGTTAATTGTTATGTTTGCAACGTTTTTCTGCCGTCCTGACGGGCATCGATTTTTTTAATAACCAGAAGTTTGGATCATATTACATCACGGTACTAAGGAGAACTGATGGAAGAACTTTCGGGTTTGTGGTTAACTCGTGTCTTGTTTTCAAGCCGCCCATAGTAAAATGAAATGAAACGTCTACATTTTGTAAAGGCCTATGGAAGGACTTGCAAATTGTCAGGTATAGTTTTTTCATATTATTCATATTATAACCGGATCGGATAACGATTTTCGAGAAGATCGAATATTAAACTCCTGGAACAATTTATCCACAGCCTTTGCGGCAGTATTATTTGCGTAATTTGTACAAGTTAAATAACTAACCATATTTTAAAAAGCATACTCGTTTAATTCATACGCTAAAACCGACAGTAGATTAGGAAAGTTATTAATAATAATATACTTTGTTGTACCTAAAGAAGCGGATATAATACAATCAAATCTACAATGTTTAAATACAAAAGGCTATCTTATCGCTTATCAGCTTTTCTTCCAGACAACCTTAAGGCGGGGAGTTTAAGCACGAACATTAATAGATAATAGGTAGGGTACAAAATCAGATTAAATTAAAAGCAGCTTAATTCGTATAAAAAATATGTAAATTAGTTTGTTTCGATTTGAACATGTTAACTAATAACTTAAACTTCATGAGAAGCATATACTTGATGTGTATAAACCGTCAGAAATATAAAAAAAATGGAGAAAAGTCAAGTGAATATCATGTACCACTCATAAAGAAATTATCAAGTTCATCAGTACTATCTCTTACAGTATTCTCGTGAAAGTGTCTGACACTTAAATACACTATCCCACGAACTGATTCAACATTGCTTTGCAGATATTTATTTGTAATTAAGATTGAGAGGTCCATTGCGTATTTAATGAGGTCTCGACATGCCTGCTTAATGTCCGCACACAGTGGCCTCTGTTCTGTCTTTTTTACTGCCATTTACGTTGGCTTGAGATTTCCTCTTGCTAATAACGTCATTTCTTATCATGGATTAGTAATAGAATAGACTCCAAACTCAAGAACACTTATATTTACGATTATTTGTTCACTACTGACTATCTTTAACTTCATTTGCAATCATTTTCTCTTAGTATACGTAATAATTCCTTATAAGACTAGATCATGATTGAGTATTGTTTACTTAATCATTCCTGGATTTTTTTATTTTTGGTAAATTATTTTATTAAAAATATCCGCTTTCCTATTTCGGCTCATTTCAAATTTGGATAAACAGTTCTCAGCATACTCATACCTATAACCGGAAAATATTTTTACGTATTATCTCTCATACTTGTACAATTCTCTATGTCGTGGGTGGATTGTAAACACTACACCAATACCCAGACCCACACATAGCATCATCATTCTTCAAATATCCACCAAAATTATCTGCCAATCAGATCACTATAATTCTCCACCGTCATCAATATTGAGACGTAGAAATGTTTGAATGAATCAAACGGTAAATCGTAGGCAGTTCTCAAGTTAATGAAGTAATTACATGTTGAAAATTAGAAATGATAATGATTTTTTTTATATTTTAAAATAACGAGATATAGAATAAATAAAATAGCAGATGCGCCTCTTTATCCTGATTTTATCAATATATAACTTCGATTTCGAAGTTTTTGACTTAATAATGAAGTAAAACTATTATAATACATATATTTTTAGATAGGTCTATTTACAAGCTTTCATTTGATACCCATATTGTCGTAATAGTAAAAATCGTCCCTCCCCCCTTTTTTTGGCGCCATTTTTAAAAATTATATAGCCTATGTCACATTCCAAACGATTCTTATGATATGTCGTCACAATACGTCAAGCCGTTTGAGTTGTAGAGCATGCCAAAGAAATAGACATACATACATACATACATACATACGATCGAAAAACATTACCTTCCTTCTGATGCAGTAGGTAATTTTTTTTAGATATGAATTATTATTTATGATGGCAGTATATTATCTATGCACAACTCAGTGGCTATGTCATGTTTGTCATAGACCTCTAGTGCACATGACCTAGTGGTCGAGGCAAATATTTGTACGAACGCTTCGTTACACTGATCACACATATCGTGGTCGTTTGCCACTTATATACATACTTGTGTTATGTTTAAGGCTGATTTGTTAGAGAAATTGATTGTTCATATTACTTTGAGTGACCTTAGTCCTCGGGAGTAGTCACCATTTTCCATCAGGTAGATTGCATGCTCGCTTGTTACTCCAGTCTGATAAAGAAAGCATGTTTGTACCCCTATTTGGGGGTAAATGTTTATTTCTTGTTTGGGTGACACAGAATTTGTAATTCTTTACGCAAGAGCAGCTGACGTTTGATATAGGTGTGGCGGTGGGACTTTCACGGTGGAATTACACTGGTTCTACCACCTGGCAATATGACTATCAATTATTTTCAATCTTTTTGATTAAATTGGTATTTTTGGTTTGATTTTATTACAAACACACATTGTACAAATTTCCTTTTTTTTATAAATTTGAAGTAGCAAACGACCAAGCAGCCCACCTGATGGTAAGTGGCTAATGCCGCCCATTGACATTTGTAAACAACTTCATATAGAGCAGGGGTTCAATACGAAGTCTATCACAGATGCGTTGCTACTCCCGAGGACTGAGATGGTCGCCTCATATAAAAGTGAGCCGGCAACCACACCCTTCCACCAAAACGCAAGAACTGCTTCACGCTAGAAATAGGTGTAGGTGTGGCGGTGGTACTTCCCCGGTCGAACTACATTGGTTCTACTACCCGGCAAGAGAAATAAATGTAGCTCTGGTGCCTCTGGACTCAAAATATTTAGAATTCTACCACTATTAAAACATCTGCAACCCTAATTAAATACAATCATTGGAAATTGGTGTCCATTCAATGGCTATCTCCTGCCGAATAGAAAGACGTGCCGAGGTCGGTTTCGTCAAAAAATGGCTGTACGTTAATTTCTGTCCAGATAAGTCCTCCCCTCGGAAATCTAGGCGAATGATACTGAAACGTACAGACAAAGATGTAATTAATATAACTGGACACTGATTCCTATACGCGGAATTCAAATAAAAGCATCTTAGAGCTAAATTGGAACGTCTCGAATAAGTATGTATGTCTCACTTACCACTCCCTACATACTTGACAAGAGCAGCGCTCATCACTGCCAAGAAAGGAATAAGTGTAACTCTGGTGCCTCCGGACTCCAGAGTTCTACTACAATTAAAATGGTCCATGTTACCCCGATTTACTCCAATCATTCTAAATGATAGGGTGTCCATTCAATGGCTATCTCTTGACGAATGGAAAGACGTGCGGCAGAGCGGAGTCGTTGAGAAATGGCTGAACATTCATTCCTAATGGCGGGATCCAGATAAGTCCTCCCCTCGGAAATCTTGGCGAATGATACTGAGCGTATAGACAAAGATGTAATTTATATACACATATTTTCTCGTACTGTCATTAATATAAGCACCTATCACATACAGGTATGTTTCTACACAAGTCTGTCTTCAATTGCGGAAGACAGATTGAAAAGTTAGTGGCATTCTTTTATCCACTAACATGTAAGGTGGTGGAATGAGTATGGTTTGTCCGGAGAGGTACCAGTACATTTATTTCTAGGGTTGACCAGTTCTCGTGGTTTGGGTGTGGTTGCCAGTTTACTCTCATATAAAGCGGTCATCGTAGTCATCGGGAGTAGGAACGCATCTGTGATTAACTTGAAATAGAAACCCAATTCTAATCAAACTTGCTCATGGATATGTATGAGCTGCAGTAACCTCTTAGCATTGCCACTTTTACCTTGGCTAGTTCAATAAAAACAATCCTACTAAAACCTTGCTAATATTACATCGGTTGGCATCTATGTATATAGGCGGTGTGTGTGTATTACGGTTTATGTACTACATGGAATTATTAATGTGCCCACGAGTATAAAGTATCAAGTATCATGTTCCATATACGTATAATGGTCCGATAATATATCGTCAGACGATGCCGAATTGAAAAACGTGAGACGCGACTAGAGTTGTCAGTGAGAAATGGCGAGATATACCCTCCTAATAGCCCCCGCGAGGTACCCCTCAGCGCTCGACAGGAAATCGCGGATAGGGACACCATATTCATCACTTAAAATCACGGGATAGACAAAAAACACGAAGAATTTTCTCCGTATATTACAATGAATCTTACTTAATCACAATATTTTTCTGATTAATATTAGTTTTGTTTCGTTTTTAGGCTTCCGTACGCACAAGGTAAAAACGGGACCCTATAACTAAGACTCCGCTATCCATGTGTCTATCAGCCTGTCTGCCAGCAGGCCAGCTAGCTAAACAGTAGAAATATTTCACAGGTGAAGTATTTTTATTGCCGCTACAACCACAAATCAGCATTTCTCCATCACTTCTATTATACTCTGTTTTTAGTATTTGTTGTAATAATAGCAACAGAAATGCGTCACATGTAAAAATTTCAACTGTTTATATCATACTCGTAGTTCGTGAGAACGTATGTATGTATAATAATATTTATATAATTTAATATTTCGAGACTGTCCTTTTTAAACTTATACCTTGGTCACACTATACCTAACACGAGGACAAAAGAAGTAAGAAGCGACAGATAACTTCTAAAATGGGAGCTTAAAACTTTTCGCTGTGATGCAATGTTACGAAATTCTTTTATAAATAAACGTAACACTTTCAAGGAATTTCTTTGTCTCATTTAAAAAAAAAAATATTCTATTCAACAGAAGTAGTATAAATACATATATGCTCTTGTAGTACCTGGGCTCACTACACAGCGCTTTCAATTCAATCAAACGAACGAAGATATTTGGTTTGATTGATTGAAATTGGATGACTAAACGTTCATTGTTAGTTGTTAACATATAACACTACTAAAAACAAATAATTGCCTTTTGATTTAGTGAACATGGTCTAATTTCGTCCCAGTAGTTCATTAATTAGTATAACTGTCCCCTGCCTATCGGAAGAAGCGACTAAAAGGGGTGGCGGGCGGCAAGAGTGGTAGCTCGACCTGCCAGCCAAGCGATCCCGGGAAGGACAGTGATATGTGTGGTCGCATACCGTAGTGAAAACCAGCCGCAACGTTGAGCCTGTCTGCTCACCTGTATGAATCCCGATGGGCCGACGTGCTCTGAGGACTTAGGTTGCGTTCCGTTGAAGATACTGGATTCCTCTTGGCAGCGCTGAGAACGGTCACCGGAGGGCCGTTTTAGTGCCGTGAAAATCCCACTTAACCCGGCGTCGTTCCCACGGCGTCGGGCATCTTATTAAGGTTCCCCATTCGAAAACAAAAAAAAATAAGGTTAATATAACCATAATCATTAGGTAATCAGCATGCATCAGCATACTATCACTATATTATTACTATCACAGCTAATAAATTATACATTATAGAAATAATAACTTTAAAATAATCCAATTTCAATAATCTATTAACCCACTTAATTGAAATTTCAGTTTAGTGCCCACAATACAAATAAGCCGTATTAACCACGCTTACTAATGAAGACTATCATTAGTGGTGAATATTTTAGATATTATTTAGAACATACTGTTCTATGACATTGCCCGCTAAACATATCGCAGCTTCGATTGAATATTAACACAACTCAAAACGCACATTTCACAGTAAAAATTAAACAATGCTTTTTGTTTTAATATCTTTTTATTAGAGAAATACAGAAATATATTATCTGTGAGAATTTTAACTGTCTAGCAATCACGGTCTATGAGATACAGCTTGGTGACAGACAGACGGACAGACGGACAGCGGAATCTTAGGAAACCTAAAAACGAAGTTGCAATGCATCATGAATGCTGCAAATTTTTATGTCCCCGATCTGTTTGATAACGACAGATGGTAGGACATTTGTCTAATTTTATAAAAGCTTTCTACGCTCACAGCCTCACGTGGGTCGTGGGTGCCATGGATACACAAAGACGAATACACAAACACCAAAACCCAGAACAGAAATAAACTCATCATTCACATTTCTATCTGGCCGGGGATCGAACCCAGGAGCCAGTGCGTGACAGACCGGTATGGTGCCCGCACCGCCATGCGAGTCCCCAAAATTTTAAACCGGATACATATTTTTATGACAATGGACAGCAATTGCCATTTAATAGAAGATCTGCAGAACAATCTTGCTGCTTAAAAAACCTTAAAAAAACGTACAAAATCGATACCTAACTAGCGAATAAAATTAATAAACGATCTTTGATTAGTGAAATCGTCGTAGAAATATCGAAGCTCGGAAAACTTTACACTATTACACTCATAAACCGACTCAAGCAAAATCCCAACGCCCGGTTATAAGGTTTTCTCACTTAAATACTTACGTCAAAGATTCGCTGAACTGTGAAATAAAAGAAAAAGTATTGCAATTATAACACAAAGAGGCAAAAACTCCCGGGTTTTTCGCTGGAACTGAAAATTAAGAGTTTAACCCTATAATAAAAAGAGTGGAGTATTTTGGAGTTAATTGTATGTTTGCAAGGTAGGCCGTACTCGTTCTATAGGGGAAGTACCACAACCACACCCATTTCTACCGTAAAGCATTCTTGCATTTCAGTGGGTGGATTTAAACGCTTTTTACACTCATAGCCTCACAGTAGTATTTACTCCTGTGTTGTGGGAGCTATGGACACACAAAGCCGAATACACAAACACCCATACCCAGAAGAGAAACCTAAACTCATCATTCACATTTCCGTCTGGCCGGGGATCGCACCCGGAACCCACTGCGTGTAAGACCGGTATGGTGACCGCTCCGCCACGCGAGTCGTTCATTTAAATAAATATTATATGTGTATTGATTGTGCCACAGAGCTTAATCTTATTGTTACATAAGGAATATAATTATAGCAAGTATATAGACATACACAGCTGTGTGTGTAATGTTAAACTCGTTAGAGCGATCAATCAGACACGTGACGCGATCTGCGGCGGAAGAGGCGCCTGCTGACGTAACGTTATGATTAAGAGCTAATACATGAGCTAGTCCATGACGACAACCGTCGCTAACGGTCGCTGGTGGTCAAGAAGTTGGGAAGCGACTGTCATCGATTACTGTCAACTACCGCTGCCTGTTTTTAGCATCCGACGATCAACGAAAGTCGCTGTAGAGTGGTATATTGTATGGCGGTAGAACCCTTTGTGGTTCGACTTCAAATTCGCCTCCACTACACCTATTTTTCCCTAATAACGACAGTCTTAAGCGCTGCAGTATTGGTTTTAAAGGATTTAAAGGATATTTGATAAGGAAGACTATTCTCGGAAGTACTTAGACTTTAGGGATAACATCGCACCTATGACCAACTTCAGATAGGGATTAATCTTATTTGGGGTAGGATACAGATGACTATGAGTGCCACTTACATCAAGGTAACTGCAAACTAGATTGCTAATTACATATATAAAAAAACTTGAGAGGTGTCAAGGGGCACCCGGATGGAACAAAGTTCCTTTCGATTAATTAGTGAAGGTGTAATAAAGTTTTATTTAATTTTGTTTTAAGTTATAATAATATATTTTATTATTTTATTATTAACAAATATAATGTAATATAAACACTGTCAGATCATAATAAAAAATAATAACAATAACAATATTGTTATTATTTTTATTATTTATTATGTACAAAAACCTGTATACACTCAACAAAAATAATTGTCGCGACACCACACTGTTCAATGCGAACTAGAAGTGTCGTTACAACAAAAAGTGTCGTTACAACTTTTGGTCTTAATTTTATCCGTCTAGCCCCATTTCACAACGCGCGATAAGGAACTTCGTTCCAAAATTGACAGCAACATGTTGTCCGCGTAAAACTATTTTCGAACACATTTGCGACCGCCTATGCAGTTGTTGTGGAAAAATTTAACAGCATGAACACCATGTCTTCATCAAACCCAGGATGAAAAGTGATTAATGATAAAAGCAATCAATAACCTGACGACATCCATAGCGGATGATCCTGTTCAAACATAATGTAAGGAGTAAATATTAATTAACGGCGCCATAAATTGTACATTCTCATCTAACTCTTCCGTGGAAACTTGGAAAGTGTTATGTAAAAAACATAGTGATATACCTAGATTAAAATTTATTATTAATATATAACAGGTTGTATACTGGGCTCTCTCGATTTATTTATGTCTACAACGCGGTCTAAAAACCATTATAGGGATTGGCGCAATACAGACCGTTAAATTACTCACACATCTTAGATATACTATATATATATTCACCTTTTTCCTACACCAAACAAATCGCACGACAATGAAGCTGTTTCAAGCTGCTTTCATATAAAAATGCAATGGGTGTTTTAGACCCCAATTCGCACTCAACATGTTAACGGAATAGTAACGATAGATAGAGTCATAACATCGGTGAACGATCAATCAGTCAACGCTATGGCGAATAGCCAATTACTGGAGCTAGTCATTAGTGGTCAAGTCATCTGACCCCATTATACAGTGTTAGGTCAAACGAAGGATAATCATGGTATGCCTAAAGCTTATTAAATAAAAGCCGTGAAAAAAATATATATATTGTTATAAAACGTAATAACTAGTAACATAGTAAACAAACAAACCGACTGAGTTATACGATTTATTTGTTCATAAATCGTTCATGATGATATTCCTAATGTAACGTTTTATACGAGTTTTATTTATATTTTTAGCAGCACAAGATCTTCAATTATTTTAGGGGGCAAAAACCTAAAAATGCCGACCCTGCCCACCTAAATTTCTTTTTACTATCATTTCACCCATCAAATAACCAATAATTGGCGATTTATATTTTTCTCCTTTGTTAACAACAAAGCTTTTTATGATTTGCTCATGTAGCGATAAAAAAAACGACCTCTGAAAGTCTTTCGCAACCATAAACGAGTGTTCTCAAAACATTACACGTATATCAGACAATGTAAAATTATCGTACGATGATCGATCAATGATGAGTTGTGCATACGCCGCCCTCTGAACTTGCCGCCCGGAGTGTAACACCCCCCCCCCCGAAAATTGCCCCCCGGGGTGAAAAACCCCCCTCCCCCCCCCCCCCCCCCCAAGATCCGGGCATAATTTTTAGAATGTCTATATACTACCTTTCATTTCATTCTAACTTTTCATAACCCTTTCATTTATAACTATTTCATACCGCAGGGCTTACATCATTTCTTACGGGAGAAAACTCCAAAACCACTACTAATAGAAACTGCCGCTTAAGAAAATAACCCTTCTAGATTTCTATCCCTTATTTTGACTTTTGAGCATCACATTCCTTTTGATTGCTCAAGCGCTAGAATCTCATTACAGCTCGCCAAGTCAGTTCACTTAAAAGGAAAGAAATGCGGAAATACTAAAAGCTCGACTAAAGCAATTTTCGCTAAGCTCTCTATCGCTATGAGCTTTCCTTTAATTAATAATGCAAGTTCGTAAGTTTATACTTTGAGCTACAAAGCTGTGATAAATATTATCTTAGGTACATAATATCTTAAAGACAAATATTGTATGTATATGAGTTTTTCGGCCGACTTTCCGAAGGAAAGAGGTTATTTATTCGTCATGTAATATACATGACGAATAAATTTTCACCATGTATTCGTAAGTATAAAAGCACTAACTTTTGAATAATCATCGCACTTGAACTCCTGTTTAATAGATTGACCGACTTGCTTAACCCATTGGAGCATAAAAAATCCTTATTTTATAAATAAAAAATAAGTTTTTTTAAGGTTTATCATTATGGGATAGTAGTTTATTTTACTCATATGTCAGCATTGTCAGCAATAAACTTTATGCACTAATGGGTTAAGGAAAGAGGTTGTTTATTCATCATATTGTATATATTTTATTTTAACGAAATAGCGAAAGAGTAGTTTAAACGCAATTATTGTATGTGTGTATTTTATGTTTAGATTTGTATGTATTGTATATTTAACCGCAATCTTTATTGTTTTATATTCAACAGAATTATGAAATTTGTAAAACAAATTAATGGTACGAAGTAGTACATTCCACCTCTGAGAAGGATGAGTAGGTGTAATGATTGTATTTTGTATCATTGTTTAGATTTTTATTTGTAAATATGAAGTGGGTTTTAGATGTAAATTAAAATTGATATTAAATTGATAGTAAATTAAATTTGAAGATATGAAGTGGGTTTTAGATGTAAATTAAAGTGGGTTTTAGATGTAAATTAAAATTAAAATTGATTAAATAGAGTATTTACTTTTCATATTTAAGTAGCAAACGAACATGCTGTCCACCAAATGATAATTGGTTAACGCCGCCAATGAACACCGTAACATCTACAACTTATTTAGAACAAGGGTTCTATCTAAAGTGATAGATGCATCCCTGGAGACTAGATGTAGCATTCCACTCACGGAACTTTGTCTTACCACACAAATCAAACCAGGACAAAGCGCAAACATTGATACTAACTTTGAATCGTTTTGTTTTAAGAAATACAAGTATGGAACCAGCATATTCATTGTGTCATAGACGTGTGATTGCCAATTGACATCTGGAATAACCTAACCTAAGCGAACCTAAGCGGTTCGAATCCTGGAACCTGACGCTGTGGAAGCGACGCATGGTACTTTTACTGCATTAAAACCCCTTCTGTGGCCGTCATCGGTACTGCGAAGAAAACTTCGTAATTTCCAAAGAAACGCAAACGGAGTCCTCTGAGTGCGTTGCCCTTTCGAGCTCCACCCAGGTGAGCGGTTGGGTCGACCACACCGTCTTGCCTTTACGACAGTATGCGCTCACATATACCGCCATCCATCCCGGGGTCGCTTGGCTAGACGGTTCGAACAATGACTCTTGCCGCCCGCGACTCCAAAAGTCCCCTTTTAGTCGCTTCTTATGACAGGCAGGAAATACCGTAGCCTTATTCTAATCCCGGAAATACAGGCAGGAAAATCGTCATTAAGAGCTTATTCTTCAATGTGACTAAAGAATATTGGTACTGGTAAGACTCAGATCTTATCTGGAATTGCTTTCAGATGTTTATGGAAGGCAGTGGCCACTAACATTTTTTTATAATGTAGAAATGATACTTCTACTTTATAAAATATAACAATAGATGTGATGATGCCATTGGAAACAAATCAGAAAGTATTTTATCTTTCTTTTTATCAGCTTTAATAAAAACACACGCTTTCTACACTCATAACCCCACACTAGGATTTTCTCCTGTGTCGTGGTTGCTATGGACACACAAACACTAAATCTATACTCATCATTCATATTTCTGTCTGGCCGGGAATCGAACCCGGGACCCACGGCGCGTCAGATCAGTGACCGCTCGGCCACGCGGGTCGTCGGGGTTTAATACCATCTTTATACTTCTTGTCTTGAATAGAACCACTTCCGTGTTATCTTCTTATCACAATATCTTCCCGTGGATATTGTAGGAGGCAACTGAGCGATAAAGCAAATCATTATTTTATTTCTCAACATTCACTTTTACTTTTAATTAATAAAATCAAGCTTCCACTGAAAGTAACCGACGTTATTGGTGTTAAGCGTCATTCAAAGAAATTAATCTGCCAGCGAATCATGAGATCCATTTATTAAATGAACCGCAAAGCGTTGAATGTTTTGTTACTTATTATATCTGACAGTTTCAAAGTAAATTGTTTTTAAATTGGTGCAATTTAACTTTTGCAAAGTTCATTTGTTTAAACTCGTCTCGGATAACCTTTCTTGTAATTTCATCGCTCAATTACTCGACTCCATCAGAAGGAGGATAATGTTTTTCGAGCATATATGTATTTGTATTTTGTATGTAAAACAACTGAAACTAAAGTCATCAATTTTTATATTTTTAAGTTACTTATCACAATATCAATATACAATGTTACTTATCTTGCATTATATTACATCCACTTTGAGTGCGTACTTTGCAATTAATGTTTGACGCAAGCTAATCTTGAACGAGATATGGTTCAGAAAATTTAGTGAAATTTCTCGTAAAAATAGATTAAATTAAAAAAAATGCATTTAAACATGCAACGGGGATTCGCGATACGCTGTTTTTATCTTCTATACGTATATATGTATATTTCGTATCGTGAGTACCGAACCGTTACGTGTGTAATGGATCAATTAGTCTAATATTAAATTGAATTATGTCTTACTCAGTTATAACAATAATAAATTAAGTAAAAAATCATCTAAAATCTGTTGTATAACACTTATTATATGTACGCACTCAAAACTAATTCCACATACTGCTACATGTTTATAAACCAGGTTGCCGTCAATAAATTCTTCTTTACAATGGAATGCAGCGAGATTAACCTGCTAAACAAGATTTAGCTTCTCGAGGCGAGGCTGACCGAGATTGTATATTGAGTTAGAGTGAGCTGAACAAAGCTATCCGAGGCTCAATGGGCCCGCACTCGCCGGCGCTATTTGTTATCCTTCTTGTTCTACTAGATACAAGATAAGCTAACATTGCAGGTTAGTAATTTGATTGTATATACAAAATCAAGTTTATGTTCGCATGGTTTACGATGTTCGAACAATGGTCTACACGAAATTTAACGGAACTTTAGCGGATTTAGCGTATTTAAAGAGTTTCAAAAGATTTGATTTGACACCTAAAAGGGGGCAAAAATAAAATAAAATTTTAAATAGTTTTAATTACTAATAAAAACTTATATTTTAATCTGTTGTTGCAATGATAATTTTCGCTACGTGGTAAATTTTTAACGTAATTTTTAATCCCAAGAAAGAAGTAGACAAATTTTATGTTCGGTTTTTGGCATGAAGTAAGTAAATAAGAAGAATACCAAAAACAAATTGAGGTACATCTATGTTATTTTTAAAATATATTGTTTAAATGTTCTTAGTTTCTGATTTAAGGCCTGTGAAATTCTTGTTTCGCCTTTTTTACCGTATTGAAGTAGCAAGCGAGCATGCAGATCACCTGAGGGTATGTGGCTCACGGGCGTCTTCAGCCCTAGATAGAGCAGAGCATGACCTAAGGTTGGCCAGAGATGCATTTCTACTCCTGAGGACTATGTAGGAACACTTCGGATACATGTGTCTCCCTTAACTATTTTTAGGCAGAAATATGTGTGGCGGTGGTGCTTCCGGAGTCGAACCAAAAAGGGCTCTACGACCGTTTAAACTTCACATATTCTCGTAATCTTACCTATTTACCATTATTTGCGCGTAGTTATCTCAATGAGAATGTAACATTAGACGTAAAATTCCTAAGTACTTGGCCCAAACAAAGGCATAAACCCGCAAGTGCCTACAGATAAAGTTTTTAGTACGAAAATGTCATAACTCGCATCAAAACATTCATTTTATTACATTTAAGCACACGAATAATTTAATCTACCTTAAAATTATTACTTTTTAAGCATTACATATAATAAATTATTAAATTTATAACCGAATTGTGTTTAATACCGGTTAATTATTTAACACTAGATTATTATTTAGTATTCCATCCAAACACCTTGTTTTTTGTAACGAGGGGGAAACCTTCAAAAAGTACCCGAAGCCGTGGGAGCAACGCCGAGTTATGTGGGTTTCTTACCGCAATAACCCCCCGGTGGCCGTCCTTAGCGCTTTGTGGACTCCGGGATCTCCAACAGAACACAACCGAATTCCTCCGAGCGCGATGCCCTTTCGGGCCCTTACCGGTGAATACTTACGCTCACTGTGACTTCAGATGTTACGACAGCAAGTGACCATACATGCCGCCGTCCTTCCCGGGTCGCTTGGCTGGACGGTTCGAGCTCCCTCTCTTGCCGCCCGCAACCCTGAAAACCCCCTTTAGTCGCCTCTTACGACAGGCAAGGGATACCGTAGCCCTATTCTGGTCCCGGAACTACAGGACATAAACTGTGTACTAAATTTCAGCGAATTTCGATCAGTAGTTGTGGCTTAACAAAAACTCATACCTCGACACAAACCTTCGCATTTATAACATTAGTAAGATAAATCTGTTCTGCGGGGATTGATTCATCAAATGCCTTACATAACTTTTTCCTTACATACTATAAAGACCTACAAATTGACAGTTAAAACATTTTTTTACCCTACCAGTGATTTGGACTATATTGGATTAACGTTTGACGTCGCTAAACGGGGAACAGGCAGGATGATGATGATGCAGGCTGATGATGACAATAAAACAACTAATAAATATTTTAACAAACAAAAAAAGCATAAAAGCTACATTTGCCACAGATAAAACTTCAAGTACGCAAAAGTCGTAACTTCTGTCGGTACATTTTATTTTATTTCGTTCAAATGTGTACTGATTGTGTCATCAGAAAACGCTTAGTAATCTTGTAAAACAAATATCGAATCACATAAAAACATAAGTCGCCTTCTATTATTTTGTGCGGTCGAGTGAAAATCTTAAATCGCATCGCACACACCATTAATACCATTTTAAACCATAAACGTTTAACACGAATGTAACAGCGAAACAGTCCCGGTTCTAAGGGGGGCAGAGTGGGGTAAGCCGGGGCCTATGCCCCGGGCGGCAAGTTCAGGGGGCGGCAAATTCAAACCTTACAAACAAATGCGCAACTCATCATTGATTTAACTTTGACCATTGGGACGTCTAGTCAGTAGGAAGTGAAACTCTTGACACGTATACGTTTTAAATGACCACCCATTATTGGATATCTGATGGCTAAAACGATTGAAATGGCAAAAAATAAATTCAAGTCGACTGGGGCGGCATTTTTTATTTTTTTCCTGATTTTTTGATCTTTTGTTCATAATGATATTTAATCTTATATGAGTAAAAGTATTATAATATAATACATATATGTATATTTAGATTGGTCTATTTACTAGCTTACATTTGATATCCATAGTGTAATAATAATAAAAAAATCGTCTCTAACCCCCCATTTTTCCAGGCGTCATTTTTTTTATAATTATATAGCCTATGTCACTTTCTAAACTGGGACGATTCTAATGATATGTCATAAGTCACAATCCGTGAAGCCGATTGGGTTGTAGCGCATGTAAAATGGACATACATACAAACAAACAAACGAACATACATACGCTATGAAAACATTACTCTCCTTCTGACACATTCGGGTAAAAACACTTCCATCTCAAGCACTGTGAATGTAAAACCTCCATTCCTTCCAAAGGACTGGAAGCGGAGTTCCATTATTCGGATTTACGCCGCTAAAAGCCCGGATAGCGGGAAATAAAATAAGGAGCTTATAAAGGCTTGTATTTCAAACATAAGCTTTGAAAATTAATGCAGATGTTAGTGTTCGCTTAATTACCTGTTTCTCGGTATTTTCGGTTAGAAATTGTTACATAAAATTGGATACGTATTTTGACGCGGATCATACTTTGGTACAAATTTCCTACATTTTCATTATTGTGAAGTATTTCTTGCGTTTCCAGTGAAAGAGTGTGGTTGCCGCCTCATTTTTACCTTAGTCCTCAGGAGTAGCAACGCATCTCCAATTGACTTTAGATAAAGTCCCTTTTCTATAGGACAAGGGTAGGAACCGTACCCTGTTCTTCGGAACTGGTTCCATTTCGAGAAGAGAATAGTGTTTTATGACAACATAGGTATACTATTTGTCCATCACTCCACTCAGCCACTCACCAAAGAATTGAACCTTGATATTCACATCAACTGGAGGTGACGATTCTCCTTCTCTCTCTCTCTCTCCTTCATGTTTCGGTTTGCACATTCTTACCATGAAATTAACACCAAAATAATCACTTAGATGACTGACCTGGGATTGAACCTGGAACCCTCTAGTTTGCGTATCAGACCCGAACAGTGACCGCTCCGTCACAAGGAGATGTTGCGTGTTGTATAAATAATGATGAACATTTTGGAAAATGCTAACGAAAAGGTATAGGTATATAGTCAATTCGGCTTACTCACTTCCCTTTGACAGATTAACTCGTTTCAATTGATCTCAACTACAAAGAAATCTCTAAGTAACTTGTAGGTAACGGAGAGTAAAAGTTATAAAGGAAGCAACCCGTAAAAGCTTCTATGCTACGTGAACTTTTGTTATGAGTACATTTAAACTTGTAATATTAAAATATAGTTTGTATTACATAAGTGTACAATAACACTAATAATTCATATGAAGAACTAGAAGGAGCGCCCAAGACACCCCTTCTCACCTCACCTTCAAGACTTTAACCTTAAAGTTAGTAGGTTATTTTTTTTTATTTCAATTTTCCCCTCTCCTTTAAAAACTTCCCCTTAAAGTTAGTAGGTTATTTTTTTATTTCAATTTAATAAAAAAGAGTGTATCAATGTTCACATGCGAGAAGAGAAACTATGTATTAAAATCAAAATATTTGTACCTTGTTGTGGCATATCTATACATCGATAGTAATTATAGCATATTATTGAAACGTAACGCTACAGCGTAACGATTTCCGTTCACAAAAACCTTAGGTCTCATTTACGGAGACGCGGCGCGTCGTGCGTGGCGTGTGACGTGACGTCTCGCGGCGCGTCGGTCGTTTTT
>DWNE01001217.1:0-22961 GCA_018249875.1 Cecropterus toxeus | reverse complement strand
GCTTAAAATTAACAATAAGTGCAAAGGTCATGCTTATTTCTAAAGAAATTTCTTCCAGCAGACCTGAGATTGGAGACTCTATTATAAGATTGCTTAGGGAATGGTCATCTACTCTGCTTACCCTTAATACAAGCCACACAAGGAGTATACTTGTTATTAGAAGGACAAACTCAAAATGTAAAATTATTTGAGGTTATTTACGTTCCAGGATTGTCAACAAACCTTATTTCTGTTGGGAAAATGGCTTCAATATAATTGAGCTACTGAGAAACTTGGGCATTATACATTCTAACATGTGTGGGCCAATGTCAGTTTCCTCATTTAGTGGTGCTAAATATCTATTGACATTTATAGATGATTTTAAAAGGATGACTTTTGGTTATTTCATTAAAAGTAAAGATGAAGTATTGTCAGTATTTAAGGTTTTCAAAAACCTTGTAGAAAATGAAACCAATTTGAAAGAACAGACAATGGTCGTGAATATGTTAATCAACAGTTTCAGATTTTTCCTCAAGAGCATGACATCAAGCACCAGACGACAATACCGTACTCACTGCAACAGAATGGTGTGCAGAACGGGTCAATCGCACAATTGCGGAGGCAGGGGGATGCATGCTGCAAGGAGCAGGACTGGAACGAAGATTTTCGGCAGAGGCACTAAATACGGCAATTTATATTAAAAATAAGTCACAAACTAAGGCAGTTCGGGGTATGACTCCTGAAGAAAAATGGTCAGGTAACAAAGTCAATTTATCTAATTTGAATGTATTTGGCTATGTCGCCTATGCTTTGATTCCCAATGAAAAACGCAAGAAACTATATGCAAAAAGTAAGCAGTTCGTGCTTGTGGGTTATTGTAATGAATCAAAGGGATATAGGTTAATTGATCCAGAAAATCCCTCTAAATGTGTCATATCTAGATATGTGCAATTTTTAGAAGAAAAAATGTACAAAGCTTTAAAAACAAATCAGGAAAATATCACTATTACTGATTATCAGATGAATCTCACTAATGATAATATAAACACAACAAAAAATAATAGCACCAGTTTCCCTACTGATTCTAGCTCTGATTTTAGCCATGTTGATGATATCCATGATACCACATGGAATCCGGATATGACTGAGGTTCTGGAAAGTGATTCAGAATATGAAGAAAGTACAATTATGGTATTTGCCATGACAGCTGCAAAAAGTACTTGTGTAGAACCGCAAACAATAGATAAGCTGCTGTCCGGACCAGACAAGGAACACTGGAGGAATGCTATTGAAGACAAGTATACGTTATTTGAACAAAACAAAGCTTGGACCTTGACACAATTACCTGCTAATAAAAAGGCGGTCAAATGTAAGTGGGTGTTTAAGAAAAAAAAATCTGAAGGTATGTTTCTTCGTTATAAAGCATGTTTTGTTGCCAAAGGTTTTACCCAAGACTATGGAATTAACTATAAGGAAACCAATTCACCTGTAGTATGTTACTTTACCATTTGTACACTTATTGCCCTGGCAGAGTAAATTTGGACTTCCACATTTACCACATGGATGTCAAAACAGCCTAAATGGAGAATTACAGGAGACTGTTTACATGGAACAACCCGAAGGTTATATATAGGGCAAAGAAAACTATATATTTAAACTGAATAAATCAATTTATGGTTTAAAACAGGCGTCAAAGGCCTGTATGATAAGATTGATAAAGTTTAAGGGCAGGTGTTGAAACTGTATAAATAGTTATAAACCAAACAATTCGTGCGTTAGGCCGCTCGTCGGCGCCACTTTACCTTATGTCAAAAAAAGGGAACGTTTTTTGGTCTTGTCACTGCTGTGCTATGTTATTAATTCTGTTTAACATTAATCTAGAGAAAGTATTACAATCCTATGGTATTTATTTCATCCATCCATCCCTTATCGATAAGTTCTTATTACAGACTATTTGATATAGCTATGCTTTTAAAATATATGTTTGATTATGTTTCACATTTCTTTTGATATATTGTATATTCTAACTATACATGTATTATGAATTGTTTTTAATATTATATCACATTCACATCACAACCGTTGTATATTCTGTTTTATCTTATTGTAAGGCACTTATATTAGGTAAATCAGCAGTATTTACTGATTCAACCCCATTATAGATTACTTGGGGCTCCAGATTCTGATTTGATACATTATTATCAATATTATGTGTAGTATGTGTACTGATTTGTTGTTGCATATTTTGATTGAGTATACTTGTAACATTTGTTGTTATCTGTTGTCCTGGTCCCCAATCAGGCCTTGCTGGCAGCGGTTCTGTAAACACATACAAATATAACCATTAAGTTTATATAATTTAAACTTTTAACAAAAATTATTCTTAAGAACATTAATTTGTATTTTTTACTTTTTTGTGATAGAAAGATCCTAGTTATATTGTTATCAACTTTAACAAACAGTTTAAATTCAACAAATGTATTAAACATTTGTGACTAATGAAATAAATAACTTTATTTTCTTTATGAATAATCAATTAAATTTTGTTGTCCTCTTTATACCTTTCTTTTTAAGTTTAATGTAGCAACAATGTCAATGCTATGCTTGTAGATTCCATATTTAACTGAGATTTTGCCTAAAGGTGATCACAGATTAATTACGACTTACATACTTACTGTAATTAAAATTTATATATAAAACATTTTTCAATAAGATTACAAAAATATGGAAGAAACTATGACGGTACATAGTATGATGGATGCAAGAGGGACCAACTGCAGGGAGTAAAAAAGCGTTAGCACCTTGTAACATGCGAGCAATCTCAACTCCCGCTCGGTATATGCCAGCTGCCAACACAACTTCCTTGAGAGATGCCAGTGTGGGCCGGACGCAACTTGATGTTCCCCATTCATTCAACATAACTTCAGAGCAAGGCTGGTTCGTTAGTGACGCGTATTTCTCAATCTGCCTGTAAAAAATAAGAGCAGATTAAATAATAAAAACTTTTTTTTTTGATTCACATATAAAATCATGAAGCTTATATTAATTAAAAGAAGTTTTTATTTTTATAAAGTATAATAAATCAAAAATAGGGTCCATCAGATCTTGATCACAACCAAAGGCTTTATTTATCAAGACAAATTCAGCAAGATATTCACAAGAATAAAATGAGAAATTTGTGATAGCCACTTAACTATTTATATCGAAGATTTTTACATACCGTATGTGCTCCATATTGTATTTACGCTCGAAGTGGTGACTCTTGGGATCCTTAGGTATAATGGACATAACTTTTTTCCAATCATTATTTATTTCTAAAATGTCTACAATAACACTTAATGTACCCGCAGGTAGTTTTCGAAGTTCTACGTCTCGTAACATGATTTACATATAAATTAAAAGTTTATTAAAAGTATTAAAACGTAATTCTATATTTAAAACTGATTTTACGGGTTTTCCAAACTTAACTTTGTAAAAAATGTTTTGAGTTTTGACTTTTTTGACTAGTGTTGCCAGGTTTGATCTTAATTTTCTTTTTTTCAATTAATTTTTGTTCTATATTTGTATAATATAATAAAATCAATATTTGTTGCGTTTCGCGTATAATAGTATAAAAAAATCAGTAAACTTTAAATCAAATTAATTGTGAATTTATATTGGATTGTAAATTTGAATTAATTTAACATAATAATAATCAGACTTTCTGGACTAATATCAATTCGGAATAATTACAATCAAAAACGTAGTTTCAGTACCATTAATAATAATGGATATAATAATTCAGTAATTTGTCAGGTAATTTTGCATCGACTAACAAGAAGTAACCTCAAAACTATTTGTCAAAGTCTTATAATTATGTCACTGTCAGCTAGGGACGGACGTGGACGGAGAAAAATCGATTTTTATTTTTAACCAAATAATGAATTATCTAAAAAAAACGTTTTAATAGTTGTATTTTATTATAAAGTGAGCCCTCCAATTATTGTTTGGTCGTTTAGTTGACAAACAAAGAAGCCGTGAACTCATTCGCACACTTAATCAACGGGATATAATAAAAAAATGATTAATTACAAAGTTTGAAGTTAAACGAGGAAATATTTTGTAAAACCACCGTCCATTCAAAATATCAAATGATTGTACTGTTTTACCGACCAACTCGGTCGATGTTACCTAAACAAATAATATGTATGCTATGCACTAGAAAAATATCGAAAGTACGATGTGCAACTACGTAATTAATATTCTATTCAATAATTGCAAAATTGTGGCTAAGACTGCTGTGTAATAGCGAAATAAAAAATCGAATCGAATTTTTAATTAAACGATTATTATTTTTTCATTCCTACAGACAGTAGTAACTGTGACAAGGGGTTTTGGCTGGAACGCGGGAAGAGCCGTTTCGTTGTATAATGTTATTCTTCTAAACTTGTGTATAGTCGTATTTTTATGTTTAAAAATGGTGGGATTTTTATTATAAAGTGTTCAATAAAATGCAAGCGTGTGGGAAAATGACATGATGCAGCGAGAGGTGACTTTTCGTATTGCTTCCAAGACTATGAAGAAGTCTAGTAAAGTCCCTACCACTTTGCTGAACCCATCTCATCTCATCATCTTCTATATGGAAACATCTCATCATCGTCATCTTCCATATAGTTATAACATCATAATAAACAATAAAAGTGAAGATTGACTGTAAAGGACTTAGATCTGTAGCCGTAAAATAATTTTAAGAAAAAAAACCAGTCCTGTCAACGTCAAAGTGAAAAGTTTGCCAAGTAGAAATTTGTCAAAGCAATCGAAGTCGAAGGCGGCAAAGCAATTTGTGAACATTATCCCATTTTTAACTTGTGGAAATAAATAGTTTTGCACTTAAATAATGGATTCTGATGAAGAAATCGAAGACGTTAAATTATGGAAAGGCGTACCTGGAACTATCATTCTTATTAACGCCTTCGGAAACTCCAAATACAAAACATTTCCTGTTGCGCATGTCGCGACATGTCGTCTGATAAGACAATATTTACGACTGTCTGGTTCACAAAATGTAAGTGTTTGTGTATATGGCACTGAAGAGTCCACTACGTCAGCTTTCGATTCTAAAAGCGTAATAGAAATATTTCCTTTAGCCACGCCTACTTTGGAAGACTTCAAAAAACTCAGGAATTTTGATATATCCTCGTACGCAGAGGCAAAGGAGCAGAAGTTATCAGATGTGTTGTGGCATTGCAACAAAATGTTCACGAACTTCAAAAAGCAGCTCTCCAGCCGCTCTGTCATTTTGCTCACAGAACTCCGCACTCCTCCTATCGCAGCAGACCATAAACCAACTTTAAAGAAAGTTATGGATTTAGTTGATTCTAACATTGATATACAAATTATAAACTTATCTGATGAAGGGTATGAAATTGATCCGTTTTATAAAAACCTTTTACTTGAAGCCAATAAGGGACAGGACTACAAATTGCCACCACCAATGTGGGATAGCAAGGAAATAGAAATATTGATGCATCAGCAGTCACATCGCCATTTGGCTGTTGCAAAAATGGATTTCCAAATTAGCAATGGCTTCTCTATCGGAGTGGGAATTTACAGCTTACTAAAACGAAGTGGGTACACACAACACAAGAAGTCTAGTCTGGAACGTGATACAAATGCTATTGTCACCAGTGTAACAAAAACTATGAAAGTTAGTGTGGCGAATGATGAAGAAGAGCAAAGTGGACCCAGAGAAGTTCCTCTGTTAAGATCAGAAGTACTGTATTACCAAGAGTATGGTGGTAAAAGAGTAGAATTCACTGACCAGGAAATGAAAATAATTAAAAACCCATTCGGACCACCAATGTTAAAACTCTTAGGATTTAAACCAGCTCATCTTATGTGCAAAGAGAAATGGTATTTCAAAACATGCTACTTCTTGTTTCCAAACGAAGGCTCAATAGAAGGATCCACCATAGCATTTAAGGCCTTACACAAGGCTTGCAAAGACATGTCTGTGGTCGCTATTTGTGTATTATGCACTAGGGTTAATTCAAAACCTGTGATAGTTGCACTTTCACCAACCTCTAAACCATTGGATCTGGATGTGGAAATTGGTTTCGATGTTATTATAATACCCTTTACGGAAAATGTTAGAGATGTACCTAATATCGAGGAAGATGATGAGCCTTTTGTTGTACATGAAGCAAACAAAACAGTTATGAGTGACATATTAAAAACCATGCAGTTTAACTATAAACCAGATATGTTTGAGAGTCCAAAACAGCAGTCAATGTATAGAGCTCTTGAATCCATAGCTTTAGAGGAAGATCTAGATCCATTTATTGATACAACTCATCCTGACCCAAATATATATAAAGACATTCCAGAGGATTTGTTTGAAGAATTATTTGGGCCATTCGGAAGCCTTGCAATTAAACGATCTGCCTCTTCAAATCAATCTGGAGGTAACAAGAAAACAAAAGTGGAGAATATTGAGATTGATGTTAACCTACTTCAAGACAGAGTTAGCTCAAAAAAAGTTAATGCATACACAGTGGCACAGTTGAAAGATATATTAAGATATAAAGATATAAAAGAAATGCCAGCTTTAACTGGTTTAAAGAAAGCCGAGCTTGTTGATCTTGTGTATAAATATTGTTCATAAAATGTTGTAAATGTTCATAAAAATAAAACATTTCGGAACACTTAAGTTATTTTATTCCTTACTTTACATATTGACTAAAATCCTTAAATATATAAAGATCCATCAGCAGGACCCAAGTGATGTATACCAATTAGCAAAGCATCTACAAGGGTCCAAACTCCAAGTCCACCAAAACTGAATAATTTCCCAATGCCTTCCTGCCAGTGTCCAAGGTAAAACCTGTCTGCACCAAAACCACCCAATGTTAAAGCGAGAATAAGAGCAGTGCCCCATCTAGTTCCAGCTGTCCAGGAACATTGTATTTTCTTCAAAAACTTCCTCTTGCCTAAGCATATGATATCATCAGACACTGTACAGTTGGTTCTGAAATAAAGAAACAATGTAACAAAGTTTAGTATTTTGTAATATTAAACTATTTATTCTACTTAGTTATATCAGTCTGTTATAGTTAAATCTTCCACTTTCTCTATCTCAACCTGTAGGTAATGAAACATTTCGCTGATATGTGAGAATTGCGATGGAACTGAAAATAATTGATTTTACAGAATAGTTTTTAAAACTTTTTATAAATGTTTATGTGCATGTTGCCAAATAATATATAAATGATGTATTGAGGATTTGACTTCAATGATCAAAGGAAAATTAATCGTAGAATTAAAACAAAAATATTAAAGATTTATGATTGTATGGCATATTTAGTTTAATTTGTTCGAATTTTGAGTTCTGCCACTATTCTCGCATACCAGCCATTTGCTTCAAGAATCAATCTCCCCTGGCTGCAAAAATCAGCAGTAAGCTTTAAAAAACGAATGTTTCTAATCTTATGAGGCCATGTAATTTTGCTGTGAATTTGACAAATTTGCTCAATCTTGACACTTCCAATGAGAAGCAAATGTTGCTTAAACAAGCAGTGGCTTAATTTCTAGAAGTGTGCTAAAATGAGAAATTAAGCATTAGCTATATTATAACTGGAGAATTCTTATTATTTTTAATAAAAAAACAAATTCCTAGACTATTGTAGCTCCACTATACTTTTACATACACAAGTATAAAATAAAATTGTTTATGTAAACTTACAAGTAAAATTTTGTTGGTGAAGCCAGTGAATTGCAGTTAGCCTTTTGTTCACAACGATGCTCCCATTTCTCAGTTTGGTAACAGAATCGGCACATAGCTGTCCTGTTAAATGTTTTAGGTCCCTAAACAAAAAAGAAAAATGATTCAAATATAATTCAGAAAAATAATGTCAAAAATTACATAAAAATATAATATGTCAGTCTTTTAAGCTAACTATATATGTATATAAAGTCTATCAGGTCAGCCTGATAGACATTTTTTTCCTGTCTTAATGAAAAATTTTGAATTTGAATTGGTATGACTGATGTTTACGTTAAACACCATAAGATTAGACATTGTTGATTATTTTACTTTCTTGTGCTATTTCCGTATTTTTTACTTATTATAGGAACCTTCTCATGATAGTAATAAACACAAAAAAAAAGAATTAGTGAAATTGGTCTATCTGTTTAAATGTGATGCTATAAGAAATAGGGATTCATTTTTATATATAAGATAATAATCATATATAACTTTTTTATTAACCTGAAGTGGGTTTGCTACTAAGCTGAAATATAATATTCAATTTTTTTTACATCATTCACCCATGGTATAATAATGAAGCTGCAAGTAATACTGCAGTGAAATAATAGATAAATCAATTGTTCAACTTGTAAATGGTATCCCATAAACATAGCGGAAACAGTGATAACCAATTCTTTAAAATACTATGGCTTTATTTAAAATTCTGAAATGATCTAAAATTATCTCAGAAACAAACAAAATAAAAATAGACAAATACAACCATAATATCAGTAAGTAATGAACTCAGTCAGTCAGTACAAGAAATTACATGAAAATGTTATTTTATCTGATTTTCACCTGAGATGACCATTTTAGCCTTCGCACAGCAAGTAATATTATAGCAGTTGTGTTTAATTTTGGCTGGAATCCTTGTTCTCAGTGGCGGCCTTAGGGGTGGCGAATGGGGCAATCGCCCGGGCCTTACTCTTGCAGGGGCCTCGCGAGACAACCCAAACAATTATTTGTATAATTTTACCATTTCTCGTCAAAGATTAATAATAATTAAACCAAACGACCAAATCGCAATCTTCTAGAATATAATCGCATCACATTCTTTACACAAAGGACAAAGGGTGTCGCAAAGACCTGCCGCCCGGAGCCTCGCAATGGATAAGGCCGCCACTGCTTGTTCTATACAAAGTTGCTTAATGTTGTCCGTGAGCAGCTGATACCACTTACCATCAGATGGACTACATTCTAAATCTTATATGTCATTAAAATATACTTACACTACATATTACTTTGGATTTAACATCACACGTATACACAGAGGGTGCACCATAGTCACAATCTACGCTTCTGTTACAAGTTATGCATGGATAGTGCAGTGTGGAGCAGTCAGATGCATTTTCCCTATCAACAGTTGGACAACTCTTTAAGTACTCGTCGTTGCCACTAAAGTTTACTCCTTTATCGTTCGTGCTTTCTTTACTTTTCCTTTCTTTGCTATGAATTTCATTATGTGCTAAAAATAAGTTAGTTAAGTTATCATATATCGTGAACATATCGTGTGAACAACAAACACAATTCGAGTAATTTTATAAATAACTTAATAAAACTTACCCATATCAGTTATATGAATTGTGTTAAATATAACTAGAAGAATTAAAACGAAACAGTCTCTGATACTTATTCTTAATGGTCGAAACCTAGGCATTGTTACGCGTACATCAAACACGATTTTTGTACAGAATTACTGTTCACAACGTTTTCATCGTATTAAAGAATAAATTTGAAATTTATAATAGTTTAATATAATAATCCAGTCACAACTCAAGACATTAAACAAAACGATATACAAACGAATTCTTCAAATTCTTGTATGTGTTCATGTGTTGACAATTGTCAATGACAGCAATTTTTTAAAGCTTTTTTTTACGGCCTTGGCTTCTTGTCTTTCAGCCTATCAGTAAGGACGAGTACAGATATATAGAATACAGATTTATAGAACAAGTCAATCACAGATTATTAAGGCACGAATTGCCATCATTGATTTCTTAGCGTTTGCGAAATTCAAGTGTTATTTTTGATATACAAGAGATTGACTAAACAAAGTGTAACATTTCGAGTTTGATAGAATTTGCTATAAATATACACAATATTTTTTATTATAAAAAATAAATAAAAACCTGCTTTTTATAACGCAGTTTGCAGATATTCTAAATTTATCAATATCAAAGTATCTGATATTATCTGCCAAAATTTTATTGAAAAAGAAAAAATCAAGTATACTGAATCAATCTATAATTACTACATAGCACCTATAGACATGTTACATCTAGAAGATAATAAACCTAGGCAGTAGATAGCAAATAACTAGATTTATAAAGGGAAAAAGTGCGAAATATAAAAGGTACTCTAGAGAACTAGACAAATATAGCCAAACCGTTTTTTTTTTAATTTTATCTTGACAATCGGTTTCCACCAAAAAAAAAAGAGATGAACGGAGCGAAAAGACGCTTCGTAAAGAATTATTTAGATTTTGTTCAAGCAACTTTTTTTTGCATGTGCAATTAAGTCCACAAAATCTTGAGTTCAGCCCGCTGGCTAGAGGGGAGCACCCAAAGCCCGCTCATATTTCTACTCCACTATGGTAGAAACCAACATAATATATAGTTTAATAGTAAAATAATAATTATGTTGTTTGTAAGAGGGACAAATCATTCAATGATAGTCGGAAATCAAAACTTTCTTTTTCAAGTGCATGATGGGCGTAAAATGGTAATAATCAGTACCACCTTTCTGGTAATAACAAAAATAAAAGAGAATATAACTATATATTTATTTTAATAATCAATTTTCAATATTTTAATCAATTAACAATCATAAATTTAACAAAATTAAATACAATAACTAATTTACCAAACAATTCTTGAATTTCAACCAGGCAAACTTCGGGACTCAATATCACTTCTTGTATTTCTATCGACAACAAATTTTGCTGTATTTTCCTCCGTAATCGTGGATAAGTCGGGCACGGCACAAGTTATAGGAAATATTTGATGCAAATTAGCGCCGCACCCTTCATTGCTTTTTGGAGTTTGTAATGCAAAATCAACATAATTTGTATTTGACTCGTCCTCTGATAGAAGGTACCACTTCGATGCTCTTTTCGGAGTATGAACAGATTCATCAGATAAATCGTCTGTCAGAAGACTATTTACCGGAGATATATTAGCATCTGAACTATACAATATTGTACCATTTGTTCTCTGAGGTGCGGTCACTGTAAATAAATTTGTTGAATTATTTTGAATGCATTCTTTTGTGAATGCCCCTTAAAAGTTGAAAAAATCGTTTCGCCTGCGGCGTTTTGAGCGAATTTCTATGGCAATGTGGCCCAATTTTCAGGAGTTGGCAACGCATCCATCATCATCTCTCGTTACATCACGACTGTGTTCCAATCTGATTAACTGGGATATCATGTATTATTTACTTTCATGTTAGTTGAAAGATTTTGACTATGGGCGGCAGTAATTACATACAATCAGGTGGACTACATGCTCGTTTACTACTTCAATTAGATAAAAAAAAATAACTGTACTATAAACAATACTATAAACATGTAACAATCGTATTTCTTGCAATCGCTTATATTTTTGATAGAAAGGGATTCCGTAACGTTACACATATAAAATATCTCACCTGAATTTGCATTATCGCCGTCTTGTGCATTTTCACAAAATATATCTAATACATCTTCAGTTATATTAACCATAGACTTGGAACGTTTCAGTTCATCCAATGGTACCGAATTTGAATTAAGTGATATGATAGATTTTCCATTATTTTCAATTATCTCCACACTGTCGCCGACACACTCGTTTGCGTGGAGACACGTGTCTGAATGATTGTGTATAAGGTCGATACTGTCTTCGCACCCTTGAAGGAATACACCAGATTCTGTGTCATTTCCATTGTCCGCCCGTAGTGTCTTGCCTATTTTTTGCACTGTGTCCTCAGCACTTTGTACACTCTTTTTCGGCTTTGGTTTTACTATTTTAACTTTGATAACGTCCTTTTTCTTTGTTGTTTTAGTGTTGTTGGAGTTTCCTTTCTCACCAAAATCCGTAGAGAACATATTATTTTCTACAGCACTTGTAACAACTATTAATGGTGGTGGGTTAGATACCCTGCTTCCAAAAGACTCTGTATGTTCCTGCACTACACGTGGCTCGGTATTAGAAACTTTCAAATTTCCCTTCTTTTCCCGTTTACGCGGAGTCGAGCAGCGTTTCTTTGCGTTTGTCTTTAGTTGTTTATTAGGCTCGTTTAAATCCATCTTAGTTTCAGTATTATTATTGTTTCCATGAATATGGTTAGCTATTTTTTTTGCACTCTCTAATAATAAGTTTCTCAATTTTTGATTTATTGATTCTGAAAGCGTGGGTTCTTTAATATTAACCGCACATATTTTATTTAAGAAGGAATCTGATATTTGTTGTGTAGATTTTGAGTCGTTCATATTATAATGACATTCTTTTGGATTGTCGCAGCTTTTTTCGAGACCACAATCTTGTTCCATTAAAGGTACAGACATATCTACATCCTCAAACATGTAATCATTTAGCATCGTTTGTTTTCCATCTTCAGTGGCGCTGTTTAATGGTACATCGTTTGAGTTATTCAGTGCATTTCTACTTATTGATATATTTTCAACTATTGATAGCACAGGTGAAGGAGGCAAGGTTACGTTGCTGGAATTATCTCCTTCAACATCGATACCAGGGCTTATATCATTAGTGTGCATTGGACTATTCTTATCAAAGTTAGATATGCCATAATCATTATTATTTAAGCGATCAATGCTCTTTACAGTTGGACTTGTCTCTGCTATCATTTCCAGAGGTTTAATGGAATGCTGCTTTTGAGGAAATAGCATTTGATAAGAATCTGACCTATATATTTCTGTATTTGAGGTGGAACTTTGATGACTTGAAGATTTTAGTGGCGCGGTAATAAAAGAACGACTTGAATCACTGGATAAGTCTTCGGAAACGTATGATCGAGTTTTCCTTTTAAAGATGCGTTGAGTTTTGCTTTTTGCTCTATTTAGATTGGTTATATTGAATTTACGTTTCTTTCTGAGACACATGCTCAAAGTACTGGCGTCAGAATCTTGGTATCCCTGGGTACTTTCTATAGAGTTTCCAGATATGTTTTCTGGTGATGAGAATACATTTGCGTCATTTTCATTACTGGTAGGGAAAAGAAAAAGAAAATTAACAAATGCAAATCATAATTCACTTAAGCAGAGAAGCAGAAGCTAAAGTCCATTTACATTAGCTGAAGTTAACATTCAGAAACATGCAAGTGCAATAAGTAATGGAAGCAGGTTTGTTAAAATACAATTAAAGCTAATTAACGATACATACACTCACCAAATATATTAGTGTCACTTTATCAGTATTGTTGTAATTATAGTTTCTTGTTTTACTAGATATCTAGTGGTCATAATAGCTAAAGATAATAAAAACAATAGTGTTTTAGACTAATATTATGGAAGAATTGATATATTATGTTACGAGTACCCACGACATGCGGTTTTGAATTTATTTTTGTCGATATTTTGACAGAGATACATAGTTTCGCCGTGACCGAGATCCATGTAACTGAGTCGAAATATCGTCAAAAAGAAAATCAATAACCGCAAATCGAGAATGCCCGTAATATATTAAAAAATATAGTGTAAAGTCTATTCTTTATAACAAAAATAAAATAATATTTTTTTTAGAGATGTGTATAAATATAAGTAAATAAGACACATAGAATTTCTTAACTATTTATTTGACGCAAACACCTGCTCCCATTTACACATCACTTAATCGTACATATTTACTTCTTTACATCTGGACATACTTTCCTACGCGCCTTTAACTACTGCTTATAAAATAGTAAACAATCGGTATATAAAAAAAATATGATTTATTACTTGTAAAACTTACTCCCTTAATTTGTACAGATATCATTGATTCAAATTTGATTGAAATTTTTAAATGTATACAGCGATGTTTGTTGGACGTATGAAAATGTTATATTGGAACTAATATTGTATAGAAAGAACATTTTTTGTACTAGCTCCAATATGTAATTCCATTATAATAAGAGTAAAAGGAAATCATTTAAAACACAATCTTTACATTCAAATCATCGTCTAAAATTTATTAAATTTGTATCTGAGATCCAAATCACTTTCTATCACAATTATGATAATAAAACACGTTAGCTAATGATGACCAATGTGATTACTTCCAGCATGCACTATATAATATTTGATAAAACTAAATAAAAAAAACTTAAAATAATGCCTTAAGTGGTTATTAAAGTATAAATAACAGATTTTCCGCTGGCCTCTAATCTGTCAATATTGCAATAAAATACGATAATAGACGAAAGCATACCACGAAACAGTAGAAAAAGAGATTAAGAATAAAAATAATAAGTATCACAGGCTTATGCAGTAAGAAAACATAAGCAAAAATCCCTAACTTATAACGGAAAGCTTATTCTGTCTAAACTAAAACAGTATTGTATTATTGTGCCGATAAATTGATCAATAATAGTCAGTCAATCTGTAACAATTGACTAGGTAGATAAATTGATTCAAACATATGAAATTCAATGTTTGGTATTAAATCTGTCCAATAGATCACTAGTGGGACTATTAAGAATATCATTTTGTTATACTTTCATGTTCTCTCTAAAGCTTATTCTAGGAAATTCAGGTCTCGATCTAGTATTTTTCGTAGCGGAACTGTCTGTGAATAAAAAGTCGTCGTCATCGACCCATTATTGTCCCGCTGCTGGGTACGGGTTTTCTCTCAGAATGAGAATTTCAGACCAAAGTCCACCACGCTGTCCAAGTGCGAATTGGTAGTTGGATTGAGAGGCTGAGTTTTAACCATTCGACTATCACTGCTCATTAAACGATACAAGCTCGTCGTTCGATCGTTGAAGCGCTCTCTGAGCCTTGGCGTCTAGAATGACCGCTTTGTACGACCGATGGTAGGATCGGCTTTACCAAGGTCCCCTTTTACCAAGGCCTGAGCAAATTAACGTATAATTCTTGTCGCAACGGCGAGTATATATTTGGGTATAATAACAAAAAAATGCATATGAGATGACATTTCTTATCAATAACTCATTAATGGAGTAAATGCCTGCGCTAGTTTTTCAAATATTGCAGTAATTAATCAAAAATCAGTCTTTTATTTCCTTGCGTGCTAAATTGTTTTTAAATATCAAGCTGATCCATCCAAACAGAATAAAGAAAAAAAAACTGTTGTGAATGTGAATGGACCAAAATTGATGATTATTAACTTTAAAATGATAAAAAAATACTGCAAAAGTTCTATAAATTAATCATAATAAAATTGAAATATCAATAATTTCATGGCTTGAACTGAACAATCTAATCTCATTCATTCACTCTTCATTTTTAATGATTTCGGTACAATATCGCACAATATTGACAGTCTAGAGGCGCTTCTAACTTTAACCAGTAGTGATAATTAGAGATGTGCGAATACCGTTCGAATCGAATCGAATATAAATTTCGATATTAATATTCGATTCGAAATTCGAATTATACATATCGAAATATTAGGAATTTTTCGAATTATTCAATTTTTTTTTCTAAGTATTCGAATATGTCCGAATTGTTCCGTAACTTTCGAATAATTCGAAAATTCAAATTATTCGATTCGAGTTTCGAATCGTAATCGAAGTAGAATCGAATATTAATATTTCAAATTTTTTCACACCCTAATGATAATTTAATCAACCACAATCGCATTACGCCATAAAATACCCATAAAATAATTAATATCTTCACTTCATATGTATCATCATAAGTTTCCGTAATTTTAAAATACAATTCCAACTTACTATCTTCTCTTCGATCTAGTATTTGTGTTCACTTTTGGGTTTGACTTGTTCATTTTTTTCGAAGCAGGTGCTCGTGGGTTTGGTGGAGAGGGAAACTTATACTTAATTTGTGAGTCATCTGGTTCTTCCACAACATTTTTTGTAGATCTTCTAGTTGCTTTCTTAGTGTTGTTTGTAACCTTTTCGGGTTCTTCGTTGTCTGTATAAACAAGTAAATGTAAGTGTGAGGTGCAAATAAGATAAAATAAGTTTTGTAAATAAAATTTATATTTACTCTATGACAGTCACAGATAATATACAGTATAATCAATTAATACGAGCATTAAATTATGACTATACTACGATTATTTACTTATATGTTAACAAAGACAAGGGCTTGGAATTTTTTTAAAGTAAATTTCATTATAGGCTGGCTGAAAGCTAGTTTGAATGCTACTACACAGATTGAAAATTTTAAAAATGATTTACTTATATCGTGAGAGAAATAAAACAACCATAGATCATGACAATCATAAACTAAGCTAGCGCTATTTTTTATTTTCGTTACGGCAACATCGACGTGCATACAGGCCATGTAACAACCACAACATGAGTATACTATAATGAATATAGCAGGGATGTTATGGAGCTCCGCATCCAAAACTATCGATATATATTTTTTTATAAATATAAAATAGCAAACGAGCAAGCAACCTGATGGTAAATGGTTACTGCCGCCCATGGACATTTGTAAGCAACTTCATATAGAACAGGGGTTCTATACACGAGGAATACTATCGTTGCTACACACGAGGACTGAGATGGTCGCCTCATATGAAAGTGAGTCGGCAACCCCACCCTTCCACCGAAACGCAAGAACTGCTTCACGCTAGAAATAGGTGTGGCGGTGGTACTTCCTTGGTCGAACTACATTGGTTCTACCACCTGGCAAATATTCGAGATAAACATTTTTCCGTTACCGTATCCGATATAAAAGTTTCCGTTAATTTCGGATATGCTTCGAAAAATGTTTATTAGGTAGCTATAATAAGTGATATGACTGATTGTTATAGAAAATTATAACATAAAAAATTAAAAATAAAACCAAACTATAACTCATTTAGTAACTATTTTACGTTTAAAATTCCTTAAAAATATAATATCCGTAACGGAAACTATCCAAAACTAACGGATAATCGGAAATAAGTACATATCCGTAACCGGCAGGGGCGTAGCGTGGGCTTACGCCGCCCGGGGGGAAGTTGAACTCGCCACACATTATACAAGTTTTGACGACCAAAAAGAAAAAAAATTGCCGCCCCTCCGCCCCTCTCGCTACGCCACTGGTAATCGGTATATTATTTTCCCTATAGTCGTATCTGTATGTAGATCCGAAATTTCATATCCATAACATCCCTGGTATATAGTAAACGTAGGATTGATTTGAATACCATTTAATACTTTCTTCGGCGTTCTCGATTGCTGTCTCGTTACTATACTCGTATTATTTTCTACATTTAAAGTTTTCCTCTTTTCCAACGCCCCTGTAACTTGTTGAACTTCACTAGACAATTTACGTCTTTTCGTAGGACTGACTGGGGCTGATGATGTCTTTCTTTGTTTTATTGATCTCCTAAAAATAAGTTTAGATGCAGACATTAAACAGCATCTTAACATTATGAAGAACGCTATTTTCTACATAGTTAAGGCGTAACGCCGGTAAATCTCTTTTTGAAATAATTAAAATAGGTTTATTATGTCTACATGTTAATATGCAGTGGTTCGCCGTGTTGTATATTTGTAGTGATTCTTACGCGATTATGTATATTATATGGTTGTTATCGTGTTATAATATTTTTTTTGGATTGTATGTGCAATGGACCGTGGGTCAAAATCGTTAAAGTGAGGTTTTTGCCTTATAAAATGTATGGAATTAGTGATGTGCGGGATATCCGTATACGCGGATATCCGAACTAACGATTTGTTATTAATGGAATACCATTAAATTATCATTTATTTCTTAGAATCAAATATTGGCTCATTTGTACTGAAAACCTAAAATACCTCAACATTATACAAAGTATGTGCTGAAATCATATTTTTCAGAATGTTTCTTTGTGCCCTTAGTCAAAGTTTATTATGTTTACTAAAAACAATGTTTACGTTTTCACCCGTCAGTTTAAGTTCACGAGAACTGACATCAAGTGATTAAAAATTGTCGAGTCGAGATCCTTATTTGTGTTCGCGGATCTAAACACTAATGATCTGTATCCGCGGATTTATATTTCAGCGGTCTGGCACATCTCTATATGGACTTTGGTCGTAGTAATCGATGTTATTACTCAAATATATTGAACATACCTTTTCGTAACGTTGGTGCTTGCTAAGTCTTCATGTATACTGTCAGATTTTTCACGTTCTTCTATTTCCTTGAAAATTTCCTCTTCTATCTTATTTATTTTTTCTCGTACATCTACAATATTTTTTTTAATTAGAACAAAAACAGTTTTATATGACATATATTGAAAAATTATTGAAATTATTCAAAACAAATTTATTCTACAGAAGAAAATCTGTTCAGGCAGAGTCTAATTAATATTTGGAAAAAATGCATGTTTCATACATTTATGCTGAAAAGAATCCGCGAACTAAACATATTTATTCGGCATTTTTTTTAAATAATTCTAAATGATTCGAGCGCCGCTTTACGAAGAAGCAACATCGCTATCGCTCGCTCCGTTTTTTATTTGAATAACAACGCAGTTTTATCAAGATCTCAGTGTTTTCAATTACATACTTAGGTGACTGGTGTACAATTAGTGCTAATAAAACCTATTCGATCCAAATCTGTTCAGTGGCTTTCGAAATATCGAAGAAAACATTTCAAGTTTTTAACCAACGGTCACATAACTGACCTACGACAACTCGCGCATCGCCCGCTCGCACCGCTAGGCAACAGATAAGCGACGCAGGACAGTACCTACTAGCCGACGCATAAACCGTGAGTGAACAATTATTGTATGCAATGAATACGCTTAAATGCTCTGGCTGCCGGAATCATCTTAAAGGTGTTTCTTTTTTAGAATGTTGTCGTTGTGAAGACAAATATCATTACACTTGTATGAATTTAACAAAAGAAAACTATAATAACTTAACAAAAGAGCAAAAGGATTCGTGGGTATGCCCGTCCTGTCGGGCCAAAGAACCAAAGATAGGCGACAATTCTAACACACCGGTACGCTCCGCACCCGCTGTAGCATCTGGCATCAAACAGTCGGAGGTCGTTGCAATTTCCCAATACGATAATATTACTCTGCGTTCCAAGCCTCGCGCTACCGCTACTTGCAGCTGTCCTTCTGCAGATATTATTCGCGAGATAATCAGAGAGGAGTTGGACAGAAAATTTGGCACCGAAATTAAGGAAATTAAGGATAAGTTGTCAAAGTTGGACGAGACCTTTGCTCTCTTTAATAACGAGTTCGATAAGGTGAAACGCGATTGCGAATCTCAAACGAATCTTATTTGTCAATTACAAGGAGAGAACGAAAAGCTAAAAATCATTACTACAAACCTAGCACAGCGTATGAATCAGGCTGAGCAGCTGTCCCGCACATGCAACATAGAAATACAGTGCGTGCCCGAACATAAAAACGAAAATCTTTACACCACTGTACTGCAACTGGCTAAAACTATCAGGCGCCCGATATCTGAGTCAGACCTACACTATTGTACGCGCATTGCAAAACTCAACCCAACAAGTGCTCGCCCCCGCTCTATACTAGTTAGACTAGGCAGCCGCCGTCTCCGCGACTCACTCCTAGCAGGCGTCATTGAGTTCAACCGTAACAATCCAACGGATAAACTTAATACTAGTCATCTAGGCTACGGCGGAAATAAAAAAAGCCCAGTATTTGTTTGTGAGAATCTTACTCCGGACGCAAAACAATTGCACGCTGAAGCTCGTCATAAGGCTAAAGAGCTCAATTATCGATTCTGTTGGGTACGCGACGGCAAAGTATTTCTGCGAAAGACAGACAGCTCTAGCTATATACTAGTCAAAGACAGAGCTATTCTAAACTCTCTTTCCTAATCTCGTTTATGTAAATATCGCTCATTGTGTATTCGCTAATAATTATATATATTTATCACTAATTATAAAATCTACTATTTTTTATATAAATTATAAACTGTATTTCATACATTTTATTTTAAATTTAAATTTATTTTTGCTCAATTAATTGATGGTACATATTTATTATCAAAATGTAAGAGGGTTACGAACCAAGACTATTGACTTCTTTAATAATTGTATTTGTAGTAGTTACGATGTTATAATCCTGAGTGAGACATGGCTAAACGGCAGCGTCTTCGATTCGGAATTGTTCGATAATCGCTATGTAGTTTATAGGCGAGACAGGGAAACCAGTGGATTCCATAACAAAAAAGACGGCGGAGGTGTATTAATTGCCGTATCTAAACAGTTTACATCTAGGCGCGCGCGCAATTTTGAGTCCAAATGTGAAGATCTGTGGGTCCAGGTGGAATGTCGTAACGAACATGGCAAGGTTGAACTTCTATATTTTTGTGCTGTGTATTTGCCTCCACCAATACAAGGACATATACTTAAGGAATTCATATCTAGCTCAAATCAAGCTCTTGACAGTATTAACACTGCAAATATCATATTCGCCGGCGATTTCAACCTTGGCTCAATTCCTTGGAACTCGTTGGGCCCACTCAGTAATATGTCGGCTAGTAACGTTAGTAACACTTTTTCCACATTACTGTTGGACTTCGCGGCACTTCATAGCTTGGACCAATACAACTACGTAAAAAACAACAAAGGCAAAATTTTAGATTTAGTTTTAAGCAACGTTAAAGTCCTCAATCTCACTGCTAATTTACAACCTCTGACTATAGTTGACCACTTGCACCCACCTCTTCACTTCTATATTTCTCTCATTTCTAGTAAAACTTTAGGTTCGAATGATAGTCATCGTTTTTGTTTTCACAAAGCGGACTATGAAAAAATTATCTCACATCTTAAAACAATCTGTTGGGAGAAAGAGTTCAGAAATTGTGACTCCGTCAACGATATGACTGCAATATTTTACTGCCATGTCCGAGCGGCAATTAACAAATACATACCCAAAGTGAAAACTAAGAACAAAAGTTATCCGATCTGGTTTTCACGCGACCTTATTAATCGCCTACGTGAGAAACTAAAATATCGTCACAAATTACGGAAATTTAATAATAATCCTCTTGACCAAATTGCTTTTAATTTAGCCAAGAAACGATCTGAACACTTGCTGACTGCTTGCTATAAGCGGTATATTACCCGTCTCGAATTAAGCCTCCGTTCCAACCCTAAGGTTTTTTGGTCGTTCGTCAAGCATAAAAAAAGAAGCGATAGTCATTATCCTGCTCAAATGTCTCTTGACGACAGCACAGCCGCCAACGGCCCTGATATTTGCAACCTCTTTGCTAAACATTTCTCTGTCTCTTATGATATCAGCTCCTTGAAGTGTCCACCTCCTACACAGTCTAGCCGTGTGGCCGGGCTGACGAGCGACTATTTAACACTGATTAAGTTCAAAGACGACCAAGTGCTGAAGATTTTGAAAAGACTTGACTTGTACAAAGGCGCAGGATCTGACGGTATTCCGTCAGTATTTATAGCCAAATGCGCGGTAGCCCTAGCTCAACCACTGACACTCATTTACAATAAGTCTTTAAGCACTGGCATCTTCCCTTCGATCTGGAAGACAGCCTTAGTGGTTCCCTTGCATAAAAATGGCGAAAGGAACCTCGTGAAGAACTATAGACCCATATCAATGCTCCCAGTACTAGCAAAAGTTTTTGAACAACTAATTAATCCTATTTTCGCCTGGCACTTCAAATCGCTAATAGACCCTCGTCAGCACGGCTTCATGAAAGCTCGTTCCACCGCAACAAATCTTACTTGTTTCGTCAACAATATTTCTCATGAGCTTGACCGTCGCTCTTCTGTTGATGCTATTTACACCGACTTCAGTAAGGCGTTTGACAAGGTTAACCACAATATATTAATCCAAAAACTTTCAGCACATGGCATCGGTGAACCACTACTGAGTTGGTGTGAATCATACTTATCCAACAGACAACTACGAGTAGTAGTAAATGGCTATTCGTCACAACCATTTCTAGCATATTCTGGCGTACCGCAAGGCTCTCATTTAGGTCCTTTACTCTTCAATATCTTTATCAACGATATCGGTACCTGCTTTACTCAGTCAAATTATTACTTATTTGCTGACGACCTCAAACTCTTCAGGACAGTTAATTCGCCATTGGAAGCTGTGTTGTTGCAAGAAGACTTAGATCGTTTAGTAGCGTGGTGCGAAAAAAATTTGATGTACTTAAACGTTGACAAGTGCTTCTCGATACGTTTTAGTCGCAAGAAATCCGATCTCCCCCTTAAATATACCATCAAAAATACTGCTTTGGTCGAGGTGAATATTATTAAGGATCTTGGTGTACTACTTGACGACAAGCTACGATTTAGTAATCATGTTGATAGTATCTGCTCAACAGCTTTTAAACTTCTCGGCTTTGTTATGCGCAATTGCAAAGATTTTAAGTCTACCAAAACAAAGATTTTGCTGTTTAATTCCCTTGTACGTAGCAGCTTGGAATACTGCTGTGTAGTATGGAATCCTTTTTATGACATCTACATTAAGAGACTGGAAAGTGTACAGAAGCGCTTTCTGTATCACCTGGCGTACTCGTGTAACTTGGCTAAAAACATCGCCTCATACAAGGACAGATTATCATTCTTTAATATGCAGTCGCTAGCGGATCGAAGACGCATGCTAGATATCGTGTTTCTCGCCAAACTTATTAATGGATCACTTGATGTAACAGAACTTTTGTCTACATTAAATTTCTCTGCCCCTCTAAAACTACCAAGATATTCAAGATTTAATATTCTATACGCTACAGCATGTTATACTAAATTAGGTCGTAACGCTCCTATAAATCGATTCATAAGAGAATATAACATGTTAACGAAAAGCAAGCATGTAGATGTATTCTCTGATAATTTAAAAAATCTTAAGAAAAAAATTTTATGTAATAACACTTAATTTAATTTGATTTAAGTTCATTTGATCTGATTCAATATGATTTAATTTAATGTAATGTAATTTAATCTACTTAATTTGATTCAATTTAATTTAATTTATTTAGAACTTCACTATTTAATCTCGTAATCATTATTATTATTATCTCTCATCAATAGGTTGTAATTATTTCCATGTCTATTTTGCTAATTACTTACTGTACTAATTAA
>DWNE01001216.1:0-22967 GCA_018249875.1 Cecropterus toxeus | reverse complement strand
GTCGCCTCATATATAAGTGAGCCGGCAACCACACCCTTCCACCTCTCGCAAGAACTGCTTCACGTTAGAAATAGGTGTGGCGGTGGTACTTCCCCGGTCGAACTACACTGGTTCTACTACCTTTGAAAACTTCAATGATTTCTATGTGTAAAATTGCAAATTGTGACATCACATTAAGAAGGGGGTCTCACAACTGTAACCAGCTGTGACCAGGACGGGAGGGTTAAAAGTCAGGAAATATTAGTGACGTAATTTATGAGGGCCCTTACATCAATTTACTTACAAAAAATTGTTTGAATGAAGTTTTTTCTCCTGGAACTAATAATGAATAGTATGTTTTTGATTAGCGTTATCCCCGGTCTCACCTGCATTTAAAAAAATACATAAATTATTTTGTAATATTTTGATAGAATACACGGATTTTTACTACAATATATAACACTATTTTTTTCAACACTTTAAATTAAATTCAGTTGTTTCGGTTCTATGGCACAGCGTACGTACAGACAAATAGATCGATCAAAAATGTATTATTCCTCATTCTCAGTATATCGAACATCTTTATTTTGTAAGTATGATTGTTTGATGTACAGACACGTAGATTTTTTTATTATATGTACCTGTAGTTGAACATGTAAATTGAAATTATAGCTAACTGCGAATATATATATAATATTTTTAATACTTAAAGGAAAGGAAATTTTTTATAGTTAAAATATGAATATTAGTGAAAACTTACTTTTAACTACAGCTTGGATTTCCCTCTGACTTCCTTGCTTTTGGCGCGCCAGACGTCCTGGGAGGAAATATTACAAAACTTTACAATTAATACAATTAGTTGGTATTATGAACATGTTGCCGTTTTGCATAAATAATGGCGCGATTCAAAATTCATGAATTTTAAGTTACAGATAAAGTTTTATCAATAAAAATGGACCAAATCGAAAACATTTCTTAAACAAAAAAAATAAAGATTTACAGATAAAGTTTTATGAAAAGAAATCGAAACGTTCCTTAAAACAAATGATTATTCGGAAACGGATAAGGGGCACCTGCCCGCTGCATGCTATCAAGCTGTTTTATATTAACATGAAATTTTGAGGTCGCAATAGATTCCTAAGAAATATTGGATATAACAGAATCATAACTATTTCTAACTATTTATTTTATAACATAAATGAATATGTCGGTAACAGCTGTTTAATCATCATAGACAGATGATGACGCAGTACGTCGGACGATATAAAATTATCGCTCCATCTACCTGCTATTCTTATTAAAGGGCTCTGAGAACTCTCATCACGCATTTGATTTGGATATATATCGATGCACGGACCTTTGTCTCTTTCAACAGGCTGTCCTAGCCCACCCTATTATCAATAAGCTGTAATTGCTGTAATTCCTGAGTCAATAAGATATTAACTTACTTCTGATGTTCGGCTCCAACACTCCGGCTTTCCAGCTCCGACCTTCCGGCTCCGGCCTCCTCTTTCCCTTAGTTACCACTTCTGATGTCCGACCTTCCGGCCAGCTCGCCTTTCGGCTTTCTACTATTAATCTTCCGACAAATAAACCATAGCACGTAGCAATACCCACCACGAAGGTCATGCTGAACCCCCGTCTCTGGGCCTCCGCCTCCACCTCCCGAGCGATGCCGTCCTGCCCCGTCCCGCTCACGTCCACACACTCACACTGGCATTGAGCGTAGTGCGCCGATATGCATTTACGGTAATTCTGCAATATTTACAGACGACTTGTCACATATTTTTAATAAATATTACCGGTTTCAATTTATTTAATTAACTTAGGTTTCTGTTCTGGGTCCCAGACCCAGAATAGAAACCTAAGTTAAGAAAGAAATTTGCCGAGCCGGGAATTGAATCTGGAACCCACTTTATATCTGATTAATATGTCTACCTTAAAACACCCTTCAGACCAGAACACAGCAGCGCTTAACACTGCTGTTATTGGGCAGAAATAGGTGTGACAGTAGTGCCAGAGTAGAACCACCGAGGGTTCAACCAACTTTAAATTCCTTGCTTACTTCAATCTTCTAAAAAAATATATACAGGTAATCCGTTACTACTATGGTTCAGAAATAGACATGACGGAGATACCAAAGTCGAATCACAATGGGTTTTACCACCTTCTAATTACTTTATCACTTCTATCTTATACGGTAAAACTAATCCAGATTGCAACCTTGGAGATATTAGCCCCCGAGCCATGTACGATGAGGGGGTGGAAGAACACCGTGTCTCCGGGGGCCATGTCGAGGGGGACTCGCAGCCCCGGGGGCGCGGCTGACTCGTCCGTGATGCCGTGGTACATCTTCAGGGCTCCCTGCAAACAAATATGATTAAATAAGGGGACATCCACTAATTACAGCATTGCAGAGGGGAGGTTACGTCTAATTTTATCAAATATCACCTAAGAGGAGGGGGGTAATCTCGGCTTAACATACACGTAAGTTTTTCTTCAAGAAAATGTGTAAAAATGAATGTAAAACTTAAGTAAAACATGTTTCTCTCTCAATTTTACAATCTCAAGTGCGAGTAGGGGGAGGAAGGGAATCGAGGAAAATGTCAGTACAAATCACTAAAGGGGGAGGGGTAGTCGAAAAGTGGCTAAAATCGTCTGACATAATTGATGGACGCCTCCTAATGCATAATCATGCTCAGTATTACACCTGCCAGTAAAATAAGTTCTAGGTTTGTGGCTTCTCATAGCACAATAGGAACTATTCAAATTACATATGTTAACTAAAACAAAATACATTCTATTAAAATTTACCATTAAATTTTTCGAAGAAAATACCAGTAAAGCCTAAATTAACTTGCCGGTAATTTTAAACACCTTATCAGAAATTTCAAACAACTTACCGGTAATTTCAAACAGTATACCATTAATTTTAAACAACTTAACGGTAAATTCAGACAACTTATCAGTAATTTCAAGCAACTTACCGGTAAATTTCCATGTGGGTACATTATATTGGCCTTGTGTGAGCCAGGCACCACCCACAAGCACCCATTATCCACATTCACATCATCTATTGCTGTCCAAGTACCTATGATCTTATCGGCTGGTCGGTACGGGAAGTAGTACAAATCCTGAGAATAACAAAAATAACATCAGGTGTTTTTTTTAACAACACAGGTTTTTTATCAGATTAAAGTAGCAAACGAGCATGCAGTTCACCTGATGGTAAGTGATTACCTACTGCCGCCCATGGACATCTGTTAGCAACTTCATATCGATCAGGGGCTTCTATCTGAAGTCGATCACAGATGCGTTGCTACTCCGGAGGATTGAGACGTTCTGTTACTGTAATAGGTACTGCAGGTAATAGGAAGATGTTCTACTAAAAAAAATATTTTTGGGTAGAACATGTTAAGTTAACAACATATTTCTTTTCACCAATCAAATCCCAATTTCCAATCCTAATTTAGTCACCAGACTCCTCACCTGATGTGCTGGATGTATTGAAGTTCCGGGCGGTTTGTTGATAAACATGCTGTTAATGACCATAATCTCATCCCCTATAATCTGCTCCACCACGTCCAGTAGCAGAGGGTGCTCCGTATACGTCATGAATACTTCGTCATAGTGAATGTCTTGTAACTGAAATAAAACCCAAAAAATTTTAATTGGATAATGATAATGAGCAGTAAGGGTCCATCCATAAATAACGTCAGGAATTTCCCCACTTTTCACCCCTCCCCCGTCGTGGTCACAGCTGGTCACATTTGTGGGCCCTACCCCTTGTGTGAAGACATATTTTGCAATCTTACACATAGAAATTTTAAAAAAGACGCTTTCTACACTCATAGCCCCACATTAGGATTTTCTTCTGAGTCGTGGGTACAATGGACACACAAAGACGAATACAAAAACACCCTGACCCAGAAGATAATCTAAACTCATCATTCATGTCATGTCTGTCTGACCGGGGATCGAATCCGGAAACCACTGCGTGTCAAACCGGTATTGTGACCGCTCGGCCACGTGGATCGTGAAAAAAATATTCAATTAAACAGCAGTTCTAAAATTATAAATGACATTATAATACTTGCATGTTGCAATTGAAATGTGACATCACGAAATTTAGCTCCATCCCCTTGTCACACCACGTAACACTTCATTGACATACCTCCCTTATCCTCCATCATATGTGCCAACTATCCCTCATATGAGGCGACCATCTCAGTCCTCGGGAGTAGCAACGCATCTGTGATCGACTTCAGATAGACCCCTTGTTCTGTATAAAGTTGCTTACAGATGTCCAAGGGCGACAGTGTTTACCATCAAGTGGACTGCACGCTCGTTTGCTACTTCAATCCAATAAAAAGTGATAGCTTAATTCTTGAAGATCGGTCCCTAAATTGATGGGCCGAGGTTCTAATCCCAAGCACACCACTACTACAGAATTAGCTTAAATTATATGCGTATAAGAAAATTATCTCTACTTAACGGTGATGAAAAACAACGTGAGGAAACCTATCCAGAAATTGTCTTATTTAATATTTAAAAATTAATAAAATAAAAAAACAATAAAGTTTGATGAAAATAATTTAAACCTCGACTTTAATTTACGAAAACTTCTAGCAATATTCCGCTAACATATAATCTTCTTATGAGATAATGTGTCAATGTGTTTTTTGATTATATTTTGCAAACAGGTTTTGATAGCTACTGTGTGCAAAAACCCTATTAATCCTCTGTCTTATTAACACAAATATTTTTAATTACTTACACTACTTAAGTTAAGTAATATAGTCATTATTTGTATTATTATTTTAATTTTGCATGTTAATGTCTCTTTCAAAATATTATATATTTAAGTTTTTACCCGACTGCGTCAAAATGAGGGTAAAGTTTTTCGAGCGTATGAGCGTATTTATGTTTGTTTGTATGTATGTCCATTTCTTAGGCACACTCTACATCCCAAATGGCTTGACGGATTATGATGTATGACATATTAGAATCGTCTCAGTTTGGAAAGTAACAAAGGCTACATAGTTTATCAAAATTAGCGCCTAAAATAGATAAAAAAGAGGGTGGAAGGGATGTTTTTTATACTACTACAATATGGCTATCAAATGAAAGCTAGTAAATAGACCAATTCAAATATATATATATATTACAGTACCTTTAGTTGACTATTTTGACAGAAATCATATAAGCGTTAAATTAAATATATATATTATAAACAAAAACTTCATTTTAGGCAGCCAGGTTTTTTGCTTCAATGTTTTTAATGAAGTTACTAGTTTGCAAAGTAGTTTCAACATATAACAGGTTGTATATTTGAAATAACAGCATATGTCTGTTTTGCAAATCAAAGTGCAAGGTTAATAGGTCTACAGGTACATGTTTCTATACAAGGATAATATGAGACATACTAATTATATAAATTACTTTACTCTGGCCAACCTTTGCTCTCATGTGTACCTACATAATACTGACAATCAGTTATGTGTACAGGCAGGCCTTTTTGTTACTAGTTTTTTAGGGTTATGCTAATTCTCGAAAGATACAAGTATATATATTTTTTTGTACCCTTTCTTCAATCCTTGCCATTGTGTTTTAAGAAAAAATTTGAAGACATTACGTTTTTATTGTTTAAGTTAAATAGGGTTTGAATGATTACATTTATTTATATTTCCTATAATAGTACAGGTAGTGTAAAATGAAATATTACCTTATTAATGTAATCCTCTTTCTTCTTAGTTTTAGCAACCAGTGATTTCTCCTTCACAACTGTTACATGATCTAAGTTGACTTTACCGTTACATGCTTGAACAAAATATTGTCTGAAAACAAGGTACTATATTAATCTATAATAAAAATATTAATCATAAGTATACACATACAATATACATAAAATGAATGTATATCATTATATTTTTAAGCTCTAATTGAAAAGGGGGTAGAACCCTTTGTCTTTTTTTTTTTTTTATTAAAAACACGCCTTCTACACTCATAGCCCCACACTAGGATTTTCTCCTGTGTCATGGGTGCCATGGACACACAAACACGAATACACAGTCTTTACAATTTAGTCAGGGATAGCAATACATTGTTATCTAACCTCAGCTAAGACTGAGTTATCTGGGGTTGATTACTGATATGTGTGGGCTATAGAAGCCACTAACCATCAGGTGAACTGCATGCTTGTTTACTATTTCAATATTAAACAAAAAATGTATATGCCATAATAATAAGTTGAAAAATAACTATGATAACATAATAAATATTTATTATTCATAACTTAGATTACTGTTCTGGGTCTGTGTGTATGTATACTTATGTTTGTGTGTCCATGGCACCCACGACTCAGGAGAAAATCCTAGTGTGGGGCTATGAGAGTAGAAAGCATGGTAAAAATTGATAAAACCTTGATAATTAAGAATACGAGTGTTTGACAAGGAGTCAAAATAGTATTTTTTTAATGGCTGAATATTAATTGCCACTTGCTTACCTCTTAAAGCGATAAAATATTCACTGATCGCTTTAAGAAGAATGTGATTAAGAGAAAATGGTACCGGGTTGTATTATTTTGTGCTTTTGATGAGACTCAAAGATCCAAGCTGATGAAAAACATTTAAATAATACATACTTGTAGTAGTATAGGTCAGTGAAGTCAATTAGTCTCTTGATGACAAGGAAACCATTGTCCCTGTAGTACTGCAGCTGCTCCGCAGACAGTTTGTAGGTTGCTGGCCTTTCTGTAGACACACTGAATATGCAAAATTATTTTAGGGAGTATAATATTACTTTCTATTGAGGATAGAACATTTGTGGAAATGCTAAAAGTTACTTTATTAGCCTGCTAAATTGTACAACCCTACTTATTAGTATCTCATTTTTATGCAATTTTATTTCCCTGTTTTATTTTACAAGGCGGAAATAGATACGTATGTAATGATGCTTTCATAAATAATTATCTCTTAAATAACATAAATAAATTTATCTTTAAGAGTATTTAAAATCCTTTGACTAGTTTTCGCCTACCATAATATTCACGAGTACAACTTCACATACGTTTTAAATCATAAGATTGTAAAAAAGAGATGAAAAAAATGTATAATAACTTACTTTTTAGGCGCGACCTTCAGTCCTTTGTAACCTCTCATTATCTCCATTTTGCATTTAATCGTTGATAATAATAACGATATTCATATAATATATCAGCGATATCTAAGTAATTAAATGATATCACTCAGTTGTTAGTAACTTCAAAATGAAATTTAATAATTCACTGTTAAACACCTTCTCAATTCAAAAAGATACAAAGAAGTGAATTAATGTGTAGTTTAGTTGCTACTTATAAAGTGTATTAAAGCGTCACAAAAACTAGTTATCATATAAGCTTAAATAATAATTCGCTTATTACATTTCTTTGGTGATTTATAAAGATAATAATTGTTTACTTCGTGAACATCAAAATAAACGACCCTATATATAAGTTACTCTATGTCAATGACATTGACGTTTTGTCAGTTTTGAAGTTTGTGATACATTGGTTGCTGTCAGTGTCAGTCAGACTTGGTCAGACTATTTTGAATGCTGTCACAGTACAGAGAATACTGTTTATTGATATAAGGGTGTTAAACACTAAATGATCTATCGTTGAACTAATTATAGAATTGATTATTCCACGTCGATCGTCAATTGTTACAACAGCAATCGATTGTTCGACGCTACAACTTCAGCGTAAAAAAAATTGCGTAAAAATAATTCAATCAATGTAATATTTTAACTCAATATCGAGTAATTAATATTTGGACCACAACTATTTCATTTATCTAAGTCCAATTGTCGTTCATATTTCCAACTACTCGATTTTTTTTATAACATTGAATTAGCATACGAGGAAGCAATCCACTCGGTGGTAAATGGTCAGTGCCGCCCATGGACCAGATGTTTAAGCAACTTCATCCAGAACAGAATCTGAAGTCAATCACAGATACCTTGATACTCCCGTGGATTAAGATGGACGTCTCATATGAAAGTGAGCCGGTAACTACACGCTTCCACCGAAACGTAGTAACTGCTTCATACTAGAAATAGGTGTGGCGATGGTACCTCCTGGGTCGATCTTATTCTTATTAGTATTATCACCTAAATATTGATACTGAAATATATTGATTAGTATTAATACCAATATTTTTATTAAAATATTTTAAATTTAGTTAATCATTTCATGTTTGAAAATATTTATAAAGCAAATTATCCATGAAATAGGTTATTTATTTCAGAAGTAAATATATAAAAAAAAAAACGTATTCATGATATTACATTATAGGTATTTATTTTAAATTGAATATTACAATAAATATAGTATTCTGTGTTATGCCTATACATGCCTAACGAAATATTATTTATCATAATATCAGAAAATAATTACTGACATAAATAACTACTTTACAACAAAAAATAAATATAATATACATTTCATATTACATATTTTATAATAAAAAGCATAGTTACAAAATATAATTTAAATACTTTTTTTTTATTATTTAACATTTTTGACAGGCATTATTTAAAGTAATTACGACAATATGTGGCCGTAATTTTAAAAGGTCCTTTAATTACTACTCCTCCTTAATCCTATTCCCTATTATTATTATAAATCCGAACGAGCTGAATTTGATTTGTTTGCCATGTTGTCCTACTACTAGTAGGTAACGACTATTACTTTACTTATTACTTATTTTAAAACAGGCTATAAACAGCCTGTTTTAAAATAAGAAACCGATACGAAATAGGCTATTTAGCTATTTAACGATTTAACCACATTAAAAATCCTTAAAACATTATTTTAAGTGTAAAATATAAGTATAGCACAAGTAGTATGATGAATGAAATTATCACATTATTTATCGTAATTTTAACATTTCTGATTTTTACATACACAATTGATAACTTCAAGTCGCAAAAATTTCGCTATTAATTATACAATTGTTGTTATCATAAGTTATATGTAACTTTGTATCTATAAGTTTGTATGTAGGTATATTTTACAACTATAACTTAGATTTTCCTCTAACTTCTTTGCTCTTAAAACGCCACATGTCCTGAAATAGAAACAAAATGTTGAAACAGTGGTATAAATAGTGTAGTCGAACGGCAAGAGCACCAATATTAAAGAAAAGCTTCAATATTGGTGCTCATGTTTCAGTAATTTATTTAAAGCAGTTGAACTTTAAATAGCCGCATAACAACAACTTTATGGACACCATTTTTATGCCATAGATACGGTTTAATAAGATGAGAACTTATTTTCGGTAAGAGTGTAAGAGAGATGCTTGCCGGCTTATTTGTATACAAATGTGGCAAAAATCTGATCCTCCACGGCAACAACGGGTCAGTTGTTTACTACTCATAGAACTTGTGTACTAGGTATATGAAATTAGTTACAGATGACCATAGGCCACAGTGGTTACCTAATGGTAATATTAGGTTAACTGCATGCTCGTTTTCTACAATGATTTTATAAAAAATATCTAACATATTATAAACATACAAAGTTATAAAAGCCATAAATGTAAATTTTCATAGATGAACCGGACTTCACGTGCAGCCTTAATTCTTATATTTAGTCAATCTGTAACATGACGCGTCAGCTAATAATAAGCATCTACATTTTTTTCCTAAAGTACGTATTTATATTCTTCAAAAATTGATAGCAACTGTAGTTAACTGTAACGATACTCACCGAAAAACTTATGCTGAAGCCCCGCCGTTTCGTTTCCTCCTCCACTTCCCGCGCGATGATGTCCTGCACCGTCCCGTGAACTTCTACACAATCACATTGCGAGTACGCATAGTGGGCTGAGATGCACTTGCGGTATTTCTGCAATATTAACACGGAGTACTAGATGAACTAGAGCAGTGATAGCCTAATGGTTGAAACTCGGCCTCTCAATCGAGGATCCGGGGTTCGAATCCCAGGCACGCACCACTGATTTTTCTAAAAATATGTGCGCTTTAGAAATTTAATTATCACTGCTTTACGGTGAAGGTAAACATCGTGAGGAAACCTGCACATCTGAGAGTTCTCGTTAAAAAAAAAAGAGTTCTCAAAGGTGTGTGAAGTCTATCAATTCGCACTTGGCCAGCGCGGTGGACCATGGCCTAAAAACTCTCTCTCTCTCTCTGAGAGAAGACCCGTGCCCAGCAGTGGGATAATAATGTGTTGACGATGATATAAAATATTCAATACAGTCATACTAAAAATTCTTACCTTCAAATTAATTATATTACGATCAGGATAATTTCTCTAAAAATATGCTGCCACAATTACAGCTTGTAACAAAAGTTATAACAAAACATAATACATACATAGCTCCATAAAAAATATTGTACCACTCTTAAAAAGAAAGATAATAACAGTCGATGCAGCGAATTACGACCGCACTTTCTAATCTCGGTTTTCGTACCGTTAAAGCCATAGAATACGTGAATATAGAAGTGACGTGCGGTAAATGGGTAATTTAAAATAAGTGACGTTATTTAGTTCCTATAAAACTCTTATTGAGCGTAATGTAAAGCCATAGAGTATGTCAAAAGTAGAAATGACGTGCGTAAAATTATTTCAAATCAACGTTTTTTGTTTCTCATAAAACTCTTATTGAACGTCATGTAAAATTGAAGCCATAAAATACGTGAAAAGAAAAAGAGAAGTACGTAAAATGGATATTTTAAAACAAGTGAAGTTTTTTGTTTCATACAAGACTCTCATTGAATTGTTAGTTATTATTGCTTCATTAAAATTATGAAGCAAGATTTATCTATGGAAAAGAAGAGGTGCATAAAAATCTAATCATTTACAGACAGACACTTTTAAACATTAATTGTTTAGTCATTTATGTTGGTATAAATATTAAATAATTGTAATTATAAAATTATATATGTCAGATCGTCATAATTATTAGGTCCCTCTTCGGACATCACGTTAGCGTTCAGGTGAAAATTATTTATTACCTCTATTATAACAATAACAATTTAGCACAATATAAATCACAACGAGCAAATGAAACGAATAATGGTTCCTAGTGGAGGCACCGCTCTCCATGAAGGCAGAAGGATAACTGTGCGCCGTTTACGTGCACCGCCCCTCCTAGGCTCTGCTGTGGCATGGAACCAGAATGTCGATCGACGTCATCGCGATAGTGCTGCCATCTCTCGGAAGACGTGTCGCGCTTCGTTTATCATCAAAAGTAACGACCGTCTCTGACATATACGTATAATATTTTCATATACATTTTTTAGTCGTAAAAAGTTTATTTGTGTGTATGTGCCTTCCACACATTACCCCTATGTCCCGGGGTTAACTGGCAAAGATTGTAATTATGTACCCCATGCAATTCTTATTAGTATGTTTTAAAAGAATAAATAAAATGTAAAAAAAAAACGACACTAATATTTACCTATATTATTCCACATTTAGTCAAGTACTGGGGCATTGCTTACATTAAAAATCTTAACGAGTTAATGTTAAACTTCTGAAACACCATGGTCTTTCTACATAAATCTATTATTATTTACTCTATGGTCAAAATTAAAAGTCAAAATTGCAAGCTATATGAACTTGTGTATAAACAATTGTACGCTTATTTACATCGTTGACATCTCTACATTACTTTGATTATTTACTCTATGGAAATCTGATTTGCAAGTAATATTGTATTTACACGTCTGCATGTAAACGATCATAGGTAAACTAATTTTAGCTCATTAATTTATGGAAATATTCATTTGAAATTGACCTAGTAGCATAATTAGATCATTTTAAAATCGTTCGTTCGCTTTTAGATCTTTAAAGATGGTTATTCCTTGTCGTCGTTATTCTAAAAAAAAAAACATTTTAACGAGTTAATGTCATGAAATTTCGAAAATGCTCTAAAAAAAGATCATTTGCAAAAAATAAGTGTATTTTTATTTTTTAATACAAAGAAACTATCATTATGTGTACACTTGTATTTTATCATTTCTACTTATCATTAAAAATACTTAACCGTTTTAATTAGAATAATAAATGCCACTGTCTTTCTTATCAAACGCGAATTCATTTTGAAGCAAAATTAAATTAATAATTTTCTTTTCACCCCGAGCTCGCAGAAAATATTGTAAAGGAAAAAATAATTACTATAGGTCACTTGTCACAACAAAAGTGATAAACGATAAGCGATTTCGTATTTCCAATAGATTTATATCAAATTTAATGGCTATATATAGCTATAATGGATAACAGCATTTTCCAAAAAAACTGTTTTTTTACATTACATTTATATTGTACCCATAATACCATAATGGGCTACATCTATGTTGTAATAATAAATCAATGTCTGCAGATGCTGCGACAACGCTGCGTCACGCTGAAGTAACACTAGTCAGGAATCAGGAATTTCAAATACTTTTTCTTTTTCTACGTTTTACTATAAAACAGCTGCATAACATAAACCAGTAACACTTAGGGGGACAATTTATGTCGACTTTATCTAGCAAATATGTAGCAAATTCCCTTTGCTTTCGCAATTCCACTCATACTCACAGTATGTCGTAAACCTTCCAAAACAAAAGTCCGGGGTCTGCCATACATTATGACTTTATAGATACACAGTAGGTTACAATCCCTCTAAAATAAAAAGCCAGACCACTGCTTGTAAAATGTTAATAATAATAATAAATTTATTTCAGACAATAAGTCCATACAATAGGTTAGTATAACACAAATACTTTTAAACTATGTTAGTAAGAAAAAAGAAGATACAATCCTAAGTCAGTATACAAACTTATCATACGTTAGTATAATTATAAAATATATGATAACTCTGTGCGTGCGTGTTAAATAACGATTTCACTAGAAACATATGAGATCGGGAACTCGCTTGACTCGCTACCCGTCGTAGATAGAACACCTCTCTTAAAAGTGCCATTGCGAAAATTGCGATGCTCCCTTTGTGAATGAAAATGAAAAGAAAATTAATTTCATCCTCCAATTAATTTTGAAAGCGGACTGGAAAATGTAGAGTTGCGGGTACAAAAATGTTTTGGTTGCTGCAAAATATTTTAATAGTAACAGCTGCCTGCATCGTTGCATATTTACCTGACTGCGCCACGATGTTATTCGAGCGTATGTATGTATGTATGTATGTAGGTATGTATGTATGTATGTATGTATGTATGTATGATGTACATTTCTTTGGCACGCGCTACAAATGGCTCAACGATTTGTGACGTATAACGTATATATAGAGGAGGTTTATAGGAAGCCTATGTCCAGCAGCGAACCTCGAAAGGCTCATGGATGGATGTATGCATAATTAAAAATATATAGCCTATGTCACTATTACAATTATGACGATTCTAACGACAAGACATTTGCTGAAATCCGTTAAGCCGTTTGAGTTAAGTTACAGCGCGTGCCAAAGAATCTACATATACTTCTATACTAATATTATAAAGCAGTAGAGTTTGTTTGGTTGAAAGCGCTAAACTTAGGAACTACTGGTTCGAATTGAAAAAAATGTGTTGAATAGTAAATTTGGAACGTGGAAGGCCTTAGGCTATATAAAACCCCGCTAAGTTTTACCCCGCAAAGTAAACTGCGTGGCACAGCTAGTGAGACTTACATAAACTCGAAAAACATTACTCTCCTTCTGACGCTGTCGGGGAAAAATTAGAGCCTATGAGCCAGAAAAGCGTTTGAAATAGGTATTAAGTATATTTAAAAACTGTTTGATAGGTACATAATTTTAAGCAAATAAAAACGGTTACAGCAAACATCGTACGATCACGCGATTGTGTCCGCTCGTTACATTCAAGTGATTACTCAGCGCACGGCAATTCGTTGTTAATTAGTTTTTATCCGCCTTTCTTATTTTTGGATATTCGTTGTTTGTTACCTGAACTTATGATAAACTGTCGGGAAGTTTCTGATACAAAGGATGCTCTACCGTTTAGATTCTTCGATGCACTAACTAACATACAAATAGTGTAATATAAAAAGAGTTGCATACACTAAAATCTTCTTTAAAACTAGGAAATTCAAGTTACTTTTGAGATTTCTAATTTATTTTTCTACCCGACTGCGATAGAAGAAGAGTAATGTTTTTCGAGCGTTTGTATGTATGTATGTTTGTTTGTTTGTATGTCCATTTCTTTGGCACGCGCAACAGCCCAAACGGCTTGTCGGATTGTGACGTTTGACATATCATTAGAATCGTTTCAGTTTGCAGAGTGACTTAGGTTGTATAATTTTTAAAAATGTCGCGTGGAAAAAGAAGAAAAAGGGGGGAGTGACGATTTTTTTACTATTACGACTATATGGGTATCATATGAAAGCTAGTAAATAAATCATCATAAACATATATTATATAATACTTTTACTTGACTATTTTGGCAAAACTCGTGTAAGTGTTGAATTAAATATATCACTATGAATGGGGTCTTTAAGAAAGATGCGAAAAGAGCTCTCTTTCAAAGCCGGCGATGCATTGGTGACTCCTCTGATGTTGCAAATATTCATAGACGTTGACTACTTTCCATCAGGTGGCCCGTCTGCCTTATCGTTAACAGCTATAAAAAATATATGTAAATCTTACATAGCTATGGACTTATATATGTGTACATCTGTTTTTATGGCAAAATCACGTAAATGGACAGAAAGCCAAACATTAGTAAAATGGTTATTCCTCCATTGTTATTCAAATTAAAGATTATTCTAGGATAATGGAAAGTGTACACTTTAATTTTATTTTTAATATATATTATTGATATAAGAGCGCTGTAACCCGGGCCTATGTCATTTTTTATCAGACTGAAGTAGCAAACGAGCATGCAGTTCACCTGATGGTGAGTGGTTACTGCCGTCCATGGACATCTGTAAGCAACTTCATGTAGAACAGGCGATTTTATCTGAAGTCGATTACAGACGCGTTGCTACTCCCGAGGACTGAGATGTTCGCCTCATATATACAAACGCGCAGTTCACCTGATGGTAAGTGGCTACTGGATATCTGCAAGCAACTTCATATATTGTAGATCAGGGGGCTATATCTGAAGTCGATTAAAGATGCGTTGCTACTCCCGAGGACTGAGATGTTCGCCTCATTATATATGAGTGAGCCGACAACCACACCCTTCCAACGAAACGCAAAAACGCAAGCATGATTTATTAATCTCGTTTTAAAATCCATTTTCTTAATATGCATAGCATTCAATATATTTATTACTTCGTAATTAGGGCTAAAGTAATGTACAAATGATATGTCGGTTGTGGAATAATTAATTAGAACAAAATCGTAACAAATCAACAATACACACTTCACACGCAACCCGACATGCACTGGTAAGTACAATGACCATTATCTTACAGGTTCTATTAACAAATAGTGTATATATGTACATAAATAGTAATCAAGTATCTGTATGTAGTACGCACGCTGAAATTCGCGAAAAAACGCATTTTTTTAATTACTGAAATTTTCAGAACATCGCTAATTTTTCTGATATTCAATAAAAAATATTGTGTTTGATTTTAATATATAACATTTGCAAAAGTTGGATGTAATATATCCTACTTTCATTAATTGATATTTTGATGTGGTGAAATCTTAAAAATAATGGTTGTTGAACTATAAAATTTGTATGTAAATAATAGGGAAAGTTACCAAAAGTCTACAATTCATTTTATTGCGCAAATATATGTATATTAAAGGTTGTTTAATAGTACTCATAGTTAAAATAAAATGTTTGTAAAAATATAAAAAAAACAAGCAAACAGACAAAACCACGTGAATAATCTTATGCGTAATATTTAATAGTAACCGTGTTAAGTAACTTGTGTTGTTTTAAAAACAAGTTTCAAAATATTTTAAAACTAAATCCTGAGTCAACATAAACGTTATTGCGTAACGTACATACATTTTGAAATGGCTTTAAAAATAATTAAATAATTATTCTAAAATACAAATTCAAATTACCTACGTCTTAAAATTTATTTTATGCAATATACATAAATATATCATTTATTATTATTACAATTCGAATGTTAACCAGCATTTGATCTATTTTATATATTCCTTTATTACGAATTCATACAAAAGACATCAACGCGTACAACATTATAAACTTAAAAGTGGTGTTTTTTTAACTGATTATTTTTATCTACTATGTTATTAAAATTGTAATAAAATTATCAATTGTTTTCCTTACAAATATTCGTTTCATCAAACTCATAATTCACGCATATTTTTTATGATTTTTTGTAGAACCTTGAAGTGCATGGGGTTTCTTAAATGAGAATTCTTTTACCCTTAAATCAATTGATTATTATAAATTTACAGTACATACTACTTCGACGTAAACAATAAACGTATAAAGTGGAAATTAACCTAGATTTTGACTGTTCATAGAATATTCATCCAACCATTTATATTCAACATAACCTTGGAAATAACCTTTTTACTTTTCAAGGTATAAGAATTATTGTATCATGAGAATTCACTTTATCTTCGCGTTCAAAGTATCATTGCATTCAAAATGTCCGTTAACTATGGCTTTACCCTGAAATTACCGTGGTTTCGGTTTCGACACGTACAATGAGAGGCAACGTAACCATAACGCTTAAGCTAGAAATTCCTAATGACTCATGAGTCATAGCGAGCTTGATGTTTGTTTCCATTATATCCTAACACGTTATGTCTGTTTTCACGACAAAAATGTCTGCCAACTGTACATAAATTATAATACAATTTTATAACTTAGATGCCTCGTGCTAGTGTTGATTTTAAATCTGTACCTACTACCTAGCTATACTTATTTTTTATAAACAATATTTTCAATTCAACTCAATCTCAACATCTAGCCGCACAAAATGCCATAAATAAGCACAATAAGGTAAGATTCACTGTAAATTGCAATATTACTATAATTCTTAACTATATAACACAATATGTTCATGTGTTTAGTTTTTTGCACCCTCAGTTTGCTTTTCTTTTTAAATTCGGGATATATCGAAATCGGCATATTGCTATATGTCTGGCTTATAGATGCGACATAGTTTCATTACGGTCAAACCATATTGTTTAATCTAGCATTTTTTTATTAATCAATGAAAAAAAATACTATTTCTAATTATGGAAACAGTGCAAGCGGTTAGTTGTGTCGAAAGAAATAGTAATGCTCGTCATTATGTGCGGAGCTGCGGGCAACGTGCGAAATGTAATTTCTGTTTGGAAAATCGGCCTTGTTCATCTAAATCTGTTTGCTGTTATTGAATTAAACTGTAACATATGTTAAGTTATCGTACCTTCACCATATTTATTGGACTCAACCCTTTTTACCCGACTGTGTCAAGAGAGTAATGATTTTGGAGCGTATAAATTTATACGCTCCAAATTCTGTATTAAATAGATGATCAAGAAATGAATGACACTGATTTTGAGGAAATTAAACACATTTTATTTTTTTTATTTTTGGCAACCCGTTTTGTGTATGACCCAAATGTACGTTTGTATGTCCGTTTCTTTGGCACATGCTACAGCCAACAGCTTGACAGATTGTGACGTATCATTAGAATATTTTCAATTTGCAAAAAGCTTATGCCACAGCTATAAAATTAACAATGGCGCTATTTTTAATTTTAAACTAGGAAAAAGAAGTGGCAAAATTAAACTAATTAAGAAGTCGGTTAATAAGGCATACGGGCTACCTGATGGAAAGTAGTCACCGTCGCCTATGGACATTAGCAACACCCGAGGAGTCAAAAGCTACACTCGCCGATGTAACACACCATGAAGTTAGTTTTACTTTTCAAATATTGCTATGTATATACCACAATTTTCATCCTCCTCTCCTCCTCCTTTCAAGGCCTCATAAAAGAAAAAGGACATGTTTGGTAAGGATTTTTTTTACAGCCAAGTTAAGATTAATTTCACCATGTATTCTATCAATCTTGAATTGAATAAATGGTTCACTCATCTTCGTTAATATAAAACATGTTTACGATACATAGTTATTTACATTAATCATGTCTAGTACTAACAGTAATAAATAGTAAGTAGTACGATATAAGTAATCAAATATTTATAATGCTTACACGCATAATCTCTTTACCCGACTGCGTCAGAAGAAAGGTCATCTTTTTCGAATGTATGTATGTATGAAGTTCAATTTTTTAGCACGTTCTACAATAAGATAGATTTAAATATGAAGTATCACTGATTTTGTATTGTTTATAATTAAACATTGTTACAAAGAATTTATGTTTTAATGTACTATATTACATAATTGTAGTACTTATTTTTCACTTTTAAGTTAATTGCTATTAAGCAGTCAGACTATTAAATTAAACATATTTAATTCAACTTAGAATTAGATATTATGAAAGAACTCTATCAATTTACGAATACTTTTGCGCGAGAAAAAACAGATTTGTATCCTAATTAAAAATGAAGAGCGCAGCGATAATTAGCAAGAGCAAGAGCCGTAATCCGAACGTAGCGTTAATTATATTTTTAAATATTTTATAAGGATTTGCGAAATGGGTGTAATTTTACAAAACTTTCTACTAATTATGTAGTTAGATAATGGAAACTGTAGTAATGAAAGTGTTAGGGCTATAGATCTATCTTTATCTATTTCTATTTCTATGTGGAGATAGTAAACAAGTTCAATTATTGTAGGCTGCATCCTACAATAATTGAACTTGAATTTCCTTTATAATTGAACAGCCTTTATTTAAATGATTGACATAAAAAAAACATAATACGGGTGAATCCGACAATTAACTTTGTATTTTTGAAGCCATTTTAACCAACTTTAAGATAACCAAGATAACACCAACTTTCATACGACGACTTGATCTGAATAATAAGTTTAGATTCTGTTCTGAATCTGGGAGCCTAATCCTACTGTGGAGCTATGAGTGTAGAAAGCGTTTATGTTAAAGCGTTTTTTTAGCGTAATAGTTGATACTCGGCTTCCCAACCGACGGCAGAAGAAATACATAGAACAAAAATCCAAACTCATCATTGACATTTCTGTCTGACCGGGAATCGAACCCGGGACCCACTGCGTGTTAGACCGATATGGTGACCGCTCCGCCATGCGGATCGTCAAAATCACCACGCGGGCTATCACTGTTCCATTGTAATCTTTACATATCTTTGGACTAAATTGGTTTTAGACGCGTCTTATAGGCCTATGATCCTCATGTAATCTAAACTCAGCCATTCTATGGTATGATATCGTTTGTATTATAATATGGAAGTAGCAAACATGTAGTCCATCTGATAGTAAGCGGCCACTGCCAGCCATAGACGTCTATAATAAACCCTAGGTAAGTTTAGTCTTACCTCAGGTTAGCCGCAGATGCATTGCTACCCCTGAGGACTGTTGGAAAGCCTCGGATTAATATATGTCTCTTACCACACCTTTTAGACCAGAAGCTACTATTAATCAAAACAGGTGTGGCGCTGGTACTTTCGGAATGGAAGCACAGAAAGTTTTAATACCTTTATCCGAACTATCTTTCCCCTTTATGTATTAACGATTAACATCTATTTTGTAGTCTCAACAATCAAAATTCATATACCATAAGAATATTGATATAAATGATATGCGATATTTATAAAAAAAATACGTGACGAATAGATAACCTAAGACGGTTAAAAACTAATAATATTGAACAGGAATCCTAAAACTAAAATACTCGGATACAATATATGTATTCACAATTTTGTTATAGATAAAGTGCGGCATTCCAGCAAATTTTCTAGATCGTATCATTTAACAATTAGCATTATTTAAAAATCATATAATTTAAGAAATATATTTTTAAATTGAATTTTTTTCGGAAATACTGTAGAAGTGTACCCCTTTCTCCCCCCAAGGTGCAGGCGGGTGCATAACGCGTGACGAAATAATAAAAAGACAGCGCGCGCTAAACACATCGCATTCAAGTCAGCGCGTCAGCCGCGTCAGAAATAAAAGTAACAGATAAAAAATCTTTATTTTGAACACAGATTATAAAAGCCACAAAAACGTTTCGTTCAAGTGAAGTGTCCATTGTAGAGAGTTTGGCGTGCGAGTTGATTTTTCATTTCAGAGGTGAATATGTTTTTTTTTATTTTACGCTTTCAAAAGCCAGTAGGATTGTGCAGTGAATTCGGATGGTGTGTTTTTAGTTTTGATAAATTGAATCTTGTGGTAACTTTTTTGAGATTCAAGAATATTTTGTTTTAAAATCGGACATATAATAATATCGAAGATAACTTACATTTTTAGATAAAATCTAGGGTAGGCAAATAGGATAAAATTATGAAATAAAATAAAATTAAGTAAAATAAAAATAAAATAAAATAAAATAATTGAAATAGTAATTACGTTCCATTTTGAATATTTCATCTACTAATACTTTTATGTTTTATTGTTTCATTTAAAACTAAATATTTTGTCAAAAACACCTCCGAAGTTGTGTTATATCACTACAAAATTTCAAGTACCGTTAAATTAGAAATTCCAAAGAACGTAGTTATAAAAACTTAACAGCAACATAACGTGTGGATAACTATTACAGTCAATTTTGTATAAAAACTGGTTGTTCAAGTACGTGCTTGTAATTTTAGACAATTTCAAAGTAAAAGAATAAAGAATTCGCGTGTCTTGCCTTTTTTAGTCTTTATTTGGTTTTTAGTTCGATATTTGACATTTTGTTACGTTTAAAATATGTGACTGATTTTTTTAATGATGTGGATGATTTTGTGATGAGTAATTGTGAAAACAAAAAAAACTTACCTATAAGATTAGTCCGATTTTTCATTATTCGGATTTAATAATTTTGGAAAAAATTGGATTTTATTCGGATTTAATAATTTTGGAAAAAAATGGATTGTTGGTAATGGTGGAAATAAAATCTTAGAATAACGATATGTTTGCTGTTAATAAGATTTTTTTTACATTTGATTATATTATAATACAGAGTAACTTATAAAGAGAAAATATTTAACCAAGCGAACGACTTAAGAAGAACGAAAGGGATAATAAGTCATTATCTGTTTTTGACGATGTTTTTAAACAAAAAAAATAGTTATTCAGTAAAATAAATTTACCTCTTATTATTTCTTTTAATATTAACACATTTCTTATATTTCATATCGAGTATACATATACTCATGTTTAGTAATACTAACCGCTTTCAAAATAACATTGCAACCTACATATAAACTGCAAAAAAATCGTGCATCAATTTAGTTCACTTTTGCACAAAAACGTCTGTGTTTTAAAACGGTTGTTTACATTCGCCTATAACATTCTCTTTTGAAACCAATTCAAAATAATAATGGATATCGGCCATATTTTTTTTCTATATCTTGCTTTTCTTACTAATACATATTATAAATGCGAAAGTGTAAGTATGTATGTGTGTTTGTTAGTATTCCACGCAAAAAATTCTGATCGGATTACGCTAAAATTTGACAGGTAGATAGTTCACGACCTGCATTTGTACATGGGATTAACATAAGCATGGAAAACGTGACCGAAGCGAGCCGAGCCGCGAAAATATTATTTACCTATAAATTGAGAAACAACTTGTGTAAAACGTGTCGGATATCCGAGTGACTCACTGGTCATTGGCCTTGGAGAAATTGCATCTTATAGCCAGACGAGAAATGCAAGTTGTAATACATGCGATGCTTTCGCAGTATCCCGTAAGTGTTACAAATAACAACTTAGCTAGCTAACTTACGTCGTAGATCAAGTAAAATTTACTTGATCTACGACGTAAAGTCGAGGTAATTGTTTTTTCGTCCATAAAAACATGTTTTAAAATTAATTATTATTTTGTTTAAATGCTATAGAGGCTTAGTTGTTTTAAAATTGTGAAACAAGGTGACAGAATGAACAAAGGTAAACCAGGAGGAATAACTAATAGCTCTGAATTAGAGTAATCATTCGCAAATAGTGAATCAAAATACTGATTTACAAAACGACAAGAACGAACAACGGAATATGGTTTGAAACTGATTCATTCATAAAACAATTAAATAATTCGATAAAGTTCAACGTAAACTTATCATTCACATTTATGTCTGGCCGGGGATCGAACCCCGGACCCACTGCGTGTCAGACAGGTAATATCCAGTCTTGAAGTGCTGGATATAGACCTCCCCTAATGGGTAATAGCAATTTTGCCATAATCATCGTCTGGATTGTCTTCTAATCGTCTCCTACGACATCCATTGGAAGAGAGGAAATGTTATTCAAAACTACGCGGCGCGTCAAAACCAACACAATGCAGCACGACACCAAATGACAAATTATAAACAGTTAGGCCTGAATCATCAGCCCATTTTGTAATGACAAAAATGGATTTGGTCATCGTGACAGTATTTTATAATTGCCAATGCCAGTGTCACTGACGTGACAATGATCGTGGAGATGGAAAACTAATTTTAAGGAAGAACAATACGTGATTTGACTCCAAAGGCATCAGCGCCACTTTTTTATCAGACTCAAGTGGCAAACGAGCATGCAGTCCACCAGATTGTAAGTCACTGCCACTCATAGAGATCTGTAACCAACTTCATATGAAACACGTATTCCATCTGAAGTCTATCACGGACGTGTTGCCACTCACTCCCGAGGACTAGGATGAACGCTTCAAATACAAGTGAGTCGGCAAGCAAACTCTTCCACCGAAATGCAGGCACTGCTTCACGCTAGAAATAGGTGCGGCGGTGGGACTTCCCCGGTCGAACTACATTGGTACTACCTGGTAAAAACATATCTTTCCTTCATATAATGGTAGTATTAATTGCTGTGTGTGTGTGTGTATTAAGGCAACATACTGGAGCTAGCCTTTTATTGCCCATGTTATAAACAATATGGTTAAAAAAATACAAAATATTACAAAGAAAAAAGACAAACCCGCTGAGTTTCTTGATCTT